>JAMKQA010146378.1:0-10017 GCA_024699735.1 Posidonia australis
GTACGAGGGTGCCTAACACCTTCCTCGTGCGTAACAGGGATCCTTACCCGTATTCTGGTTATTTCGTAGACTTGTCTTTGTTGTTTTCTGCATGATTTTTCATGTTATGGTTTTCCTTGTCTTCCATAATAGATAAGGTGGCGACTCCATTTTATTTTTGCTTTTTCGACGTAATTTTGTCGTCCGATTTCGCATTCATTTGCGGAATCTCCTCGCCGGCATGGTTACAGTATGGATGAGATCCCAACTAGAGATGTCAGCCTTAACCTTCTTTAGTTGGGATGTGATATCAGCAGAGGGCTGCTCCTGCCTAGTTGAAGTGGTAGGAACTGAACAAGGGGCCGTCCTAGAAGGTTGAGTAGCAGGTTAATGAAGGGAAGATGCTAAATGATCAGGCTGGGTCACTGGCGTTGGCGGCCTATACACCCTCCCTGACCTGGTGACCTTTGCGCACATCTCTATGGCATAATCATTGGGTACATGGTGGGTGTCCCTCGTCAGGTTGATGAGCAAAGGGGTACGTGTTGCTAGTTCCAATAGCACCGACATTGGGCTGACTGAGAGGTGGTTTGGCTGGATAGGATGCTGAATAGGATGGGTAGGAACGGGTCAGGCAAGCAGGCAAATGGGCACCTTAGAGTGGGTAGTCGACGGTGCGGTAGTATGCTCCACCTCTACAGTCAGTTGTATCATATGGACTACTGACTCAGACCCGACACGGCTCAAACGATATAGATGGGTAGGAAAATGCTCATTAACAGTATGGATCAGATCAAAGGGGCCACTATGGATGTCGTAGACCCAGAAATAGAAAGGAAATCGATTCCTGAGGCCCAACACCTGTTGAGTTGTTTTGTGTAGGCATGGACTGGCTGACAATGTTGGGATAAGTAGGTGGTGCTTGTGCCCATGGGGGTGGTGGTGTTGGTGTAGTGTGTGCCTCCTAGGTGTCAATGATGATGACCTTGCGGTCAATCAAGTCCTCAACGACATTCCGAAGAGCTATGCAATTATTTGTCGAATGGCCCACGCAACAATGGAAATTGCAGTGGAGGTTCGTGTTGTACTACACTAGAAGAGGATTCGATGGGGGACAAACCTCTGGAAGGTTTTGGAGTGACATCACCTTGGGGAGGACGGCACTCAACGACTCTACAAGTGGGGTGTACTGCCGTGTAGCACACTGAGGCCATCTCTACCCTAGGCGGGGTCCTTATCGGACTGGTGCCAGGGGATACACCTGCTGGGTGGTGGTGGTGATCTGTGGCGTGCACGGTGCCCTAGGTGCAGGTGCATAGACTAATTGATTCAAGCTTGGCTGGTTCACCACATTGATGGGCATGGCGGGCGACCCTACATATGCGACGACAGGCTTGGCAGGATCCCTCCTTTTAGGGTAACTAGTGCCAGCGTCGTTACGAGTACTGCTACTCTCATGGTGATCTGGATGGGTGGCTTGCTTGGTGAAGGTGGTGAGTGCAGGAAAGCTGCCACTACAAAGGGAGCTCTCTACACGCGCACCTGCTTGAATCAAAGATGCAAAGGTAGTGATAAGCTGAATGCTCAACAAAGCCCCAACATCTGGCTACGCGCCTCGAATAATAATTTTGATAGACTCCTCGTCAGAGGGACTATCTCTCACTTGCGATGCTAGGGCGCGTGAGAGGCCTACGTACTCCTTAAACGGCTTGTGGGGTTTCTGTCTTGTGGTAACAAGATCCTCCCTCTTTGGGACCAAGTCGAGATTGAAAGCATATTGGTCCATGAACGCCTGCAAGAGGTTGTTCCAAGTCTTGATCGAACCCATGTCAAGCGACGTGAACCACTTGAAGGCTGGACCGACGAGACCCTTTTGGAAAAGGCAAATCAGCAGCCTCTCGTCAGCCTAGAGCTGAGCGAGGTCTCTGTAATATGCCCTAAGGTGTGAAATGGGGCAACCCTTACTGTTATATTTTTCAAAGTCCGGGATTTGTAAATGCAGTGGGAGTGTTGCCTTTGGGAAATAGTAGAGGTCCCAGAATCCGTAAGGTTAGCGGTTGCCTCCCTGCACTTGTCGAAGTGCTCTCTCAAGGTTGCCCACCCTAGCGTGGAGGGTATCTAGAGCTGCTGCCGACGAGGGTGATGTAGTTGGGGGAACAGTTGCATATGCTGTGTGGGTCGCACCTAGGTGCTCCTCCGGGTCCACCATCATGCCTCTTGGTGTCGTCGCATGATCACTAGCATATCTGTGCATGAGTGTTGAATGTGGTTGTGGGAATGAAGGTGCTTGAACCTGATAATGTGTGGGAGGTGGATGAGTAGAAAGCTGTGTAGCAGGGGGTGCTGAATGAGGGAGTAGCAACTACTGTAGCGGTACGGTGCCAGGCTGCAGGCTCTGTGGATGCTGTACTCCAGCCAACCCGAGGGGCTGGCCACCAGATGTTGGAGTAGAACGTTGTGCGGTGAGGTGGTGTGTCTGAGGCAGTGGTGTCACCCTTAATGTGGGTATTGTGAGGAGCTAGGGTGAGGGCTGAGGTGGTGGTGCAGAAGGTGATGCCTGGAACACTGAAGTTGGCCACTGGGGAACCTCAGGAACGGTGGGGTCCATAGCTGACTGAATAGTGAAGGCCATGCCCTCAATCTTCTAGGCGAGGGCCAACAAATATTCTGCCTATGTAGCAGGAGATCCCTCAGGGACAGTGAGGGGTGACACAGTCAACGGTTTGGATGTCAAAGACGGAACATATACAGATCGCCTTGGAGGCAGGGAACGTACTAGGGATGTCAACGTAGTGGGCTGAGTGCTAAAAGAAAAATGGCCCTAAGGAAGCGAGGCCGTCAATGATACATCTGGAACCCGATCAGGGGTTACTGAGATAGACTCAATGCTTGGCTCCAGACTGGCCAAGGTCTGTGAATGTCTTATGGTGTAGGGGACATAGCCTCTGTGATGCACGAAGGGGACAGAGTGAACAACTGAAGTCACAGTAAGGGTAGGAGGGACTAAAAATGGAGTGCCCTCCTGAGCAACAGTGGTGGAGAGAGGCTCGCTGGTGCATTGGGCCATGGCTGACTGAGAACGGGTGCAGATGGGACTGTGGTGGCAAATGAGAGGATGAATCCTAGGATGAGCTATCATGAAAGTGACGAATAACCCAAGAAAAGATGATCAACAACAAAGTGTCGCAAACAGGTGAATCAAGGAAGGAATGCTTGAGCATTGGCTAAGGAACTCACGCTCTATCTTGGAAAAAAGAAAACTACCGGTGTTAAAACCAACAACATGATGTAGTTATTAAAGTGGCGTGAATGGCATTCATGCACATGGATGCGTCTATTATGCTCTCTCTAACCAATCTTGTGTGTCCTACCAGGTTGTTTACTCTGGGATCACACATGGGTAAATGGGTCTCCGACTCAGGCTAGAAAGTAATGTCTCCGCGCTAAATCTTGACCAAAGCGTAGGCAGTGAACAGGTGGTGCGTTGGTGGCCTCATCTCCTACAGTAGCATTGAGCTGTACCCTCTACGAACACTGACACAACCCCGGATAATGGGAGACAAACTAGCAACATGCCCTACACCAAAGCTATAGAATGGGCTATCAGAATTGCCCTTCTTAAACTGTAGGTGGACTTAGAGGAGAATATGCATGTCCTATATGATCAATCATGCAATATACTTTTGTGTCTTTTACTTGTGTTTTATTAACCAGAGGGGGAAAAAGTTTGAATTGGTCTCTAGTTTTGCCTTATTAATTGTTTCTCTGAGTTTGTGTGTTTTATTTTTAAACCAGAAGGGGAAAGCAGACATGTCTCTACTCTCCTAGTCATATCAAATGCGAAAGGGGAAGAAAACACACAAGGCAAACAAACATGCGAACAATAATTGAAAGGCATGATCATGGCATGTGCGAGTGTCGTGGCATCATGATTGTGAAAAGAAAGCATCCATCAAACCAAAAGGCAAGACATATGGCATGTGAGTGTAGTGATAGAGCAAATGTGTAAAAGAAAGTGTGAAAGGCACGCTAAATAAGCAAACAAGCACAAGAAAGACAGACATGCAAGCATGTGAAGCCAAAGCCTCAGAAACGAAGAACAAGCAAGCAAAAAATGACTAATCCTAAAAGCTGGAATCTGCTACTCCCCAATGGAGTTGCCAGTTCTGTGTCCATGCCTACCCGGGAGACTTTGGCACGAAGTCGCACCAAAGGGGGAGAACACAGCCATGCCAGAAGGCGAAGGCACTAGATAGGATAAAATGAAAATCGGAGTCGCCACCTAATCTTTTAATGGAAAGACGAGGAAAACTACAAACAAAACACAAAAGGATGAATGCATGCAATGCAAATGAAAAGGCCAATGTCTACAAGCCAGAGGATGGGTAAAGATTCCTATTACAAGTGGGGAAGGTATTAGGCACCCCCGTGCGTCCGAGAAACTCGATCTTTCTAGTCTGATTTGCTTGCTAAAGGATGAATGCAAATGAATGCTTGCTGAGCCTAGATTGTGCTCTAATCATGTTAATATGAATACCAAGTCATGACTAAATGGATGTGCAAGATGTATGCGAGAATTACGAAGAAACCCACACGAAATGATGGAATAATGAAACACGAAACGACAAATAAAATCACATGAAATGAAGATGTATTTGAAGAAAATGATCTGGGAAACCATACCGACATCAAGAGAATCAAAAATGCGATCGACCCAAATCATCAGAATCGTAGAAAACGTCATGGAAAAATTGCAAAGAAGTCCACGTAAAACGGCAAAATGGTGACATATGAAGAAAAAACACATGAAATGATGATGTTTTTAGAAAGAATGTTCTGGAAAACCATACCGTTATCAAAAGAATAAAAAGTGAGGTCAACCTGAATCATCAAAATCGGGGAAAATGTCATAAAAATCAATAAGGGTGAAATAATCCGCAATTGGGCCAATATGGGCCTTTAGGTCGGTTAATGTACGCTCTCAGGTAATGAAATCCAAATCAAATCGTAAAAATCCAAAAATGTAAAATAAGAGGAGTCAAATCAAATGTCAAGCAAAAGAATTCGAAAATGGATTGGAGAAAAGTTCATGGAAAATCACATGGAATGTAGGCTTTACTCAAACTGGATGAAATGATATGAAAACTATGTAAAATGCATGAAAATGTACCTAAATATGTAAAGGATGTTGAGGGATGATTTAGGCATGACTTAGTGCAAAATTAACATACATATGCATGATTTGATGGCATGGGGGCAATTGGGTAATTTCATGAGGCCAAATGTAATAAATGTATACATGTGCATGATGCAAGGTCTAATGTATGAAAAATGTCAGGAAAATGTTATTTACAAGAAAACATGATGGGGACAAAGTTTTAGATACAAGAAAATGATGTAAACTTGGTAAAGGACAAGTACATGGACTGAAGTGTAAAATTCCCAACGAATCCACTTAGGAAACTTTGCAAAATCAGAAGACAGAAGACTATCACACAAATTAAGGTGAAAAGACATTTTGATATGAAAAAAAAGAAAAAAAGGATGTTGGGAAAACATAAGTTGCAATATTAAAGGGGGTCCTGGACTTGAGTGCAAAATTCACAGAAAGGGGGGGAAAACTAGGATTAAAGTGTGTTCAGTGACTTTTATCTTAGTATTCAGATCATGAATTAAACGAAAATGTGGCATTAAGGTGTGACATGTGTGTAGATTGTGTTTTAGTAATTTCCTGAGAGTTCAGGGTTTGATGTGCAAAATTTACATAAAGTGTACAAATGTGACCAAAACGTGAAATCAAAGATCATTTTACATTGCAAACATGATTTTAAATGAAAACTATATTCAAGTGCAAAATTGCAAATACTCATGTGATTCAAGAAAGTGAAAAATGCCAAAAATGTGTATTAAAACAATTAAAATCCTAATTACTGAATTTAAAATTAAACTCAGGGCATGGATGCAAATTTCTTACACTCAATATCTGTATTCTATGACTTCAGGGGTTTACATGTAAAATTCCAAAGCTTAAATTTGATGAAAATTAAGTTTTTATGATGTTCAGTGTGATTACAAAGTCTTTTAAGATTCTAGATGCAAGTTTCACAAAGAAAGTTCATTTTAAAAAGCTTTGGGGGCATAATGCAAATTGTTAGGACTTAATTGCAAGGAAAAACATGATTTCAAGGGCTTAACTGTGAGAAAACAAACATTTACAGGAATGAAAATGGAATTAAAATTAAACAGGGTAAAACATGCAATATTTATAGTGAAACAAAGGACATGCAATTTTAACTTAAAGTACAGTGGCAAAAGCATAAAATCCTAGGCTCTAATTTTAATGTTTTAAAAACTAAAGGACTTTTATCAAAACCTAAAAAAAACTAACAGCCATTGCCGATAATTCGAAGATCGCCAACGGCGATGGCCTGGGGAGT
The DNA here is from genome assembly GCA_024699735.1 of Posidonia australis. Classification (NCBI taxonomy): domain Eukaryota; kingdom Viridiplantae; phylum Streptophyta; class Magnoliopsida; order Alismatales; family Posidoniaceae; genus Posidonia; species Posidonia australis. Next base: position 6,417 of record JAMKQA010146378.1, read on the forward strand.
CCATCTGAGCTTTCCCGATGGTTGATTGGCGATCAAAGTGTGGGATGAGCTAGAGTAGAAGATGGGGGAGAGATCAAACAGCGTCGATCAGGCTCTCGGCGGCTGAAACTTGCCGTCAATCCCCCATTGTCGGCGTTCTTCTCCGGCAATGGTGCTGCAACGATGACACTTCTAGAGGTGGTGGCTCAGCACGGTGAGGATCAGAGGAGGTTCGAGGAGTCAACCCAAGGCCCTGGAGAGTCGTGGGCGAGGCTAGAACGGCCTGGGGTGCTCTCCATGTTGCAGGCTCCGGCGAGGAGGCTTGTCGACGTCGGGGAAGGTGTTGCAGAGGTGGAGGCGGTTAAGTGATGGCTTGGGAGTCTTTAGTGGACCACGGGGGAGCTTCCGGAAGTGTCGGTTTGGATGGGGTGCGGTCGAAGCGCTCTGCCTACTCGATGGGCTCGACAACAGTGCTCGACGGTTGCAAGGGTGACAACGGTGTTTCCTCTGGCCATAGGAGGCTAGGGAAGCCTCTCCTGAGTGATTGGGGCTCAGGGAGGAGAAGGAGGAAGAGGGAGGAGAGGCCGCAGAGGCCTCTTCTCGACCTAGGAGGCCACTGGCCTCGCCGGTGGTGGTGAACCCACCACCAGAGAAGGAGGAGACAACGCGTAGGGCCTGCCAACTTCGGTGAAACACGCATGGAAGACTCGACCAGTCTTAACGGGACTAAGAGGAAAAAAATTGGATTAAATGGGGAGGATTACCTGGCTAGGGGCTTCTGTTTCTCTTGCGTGGCCATCGATGATGGCATTCTTTGGGCAGAGAGGCTCTGGTGAAGTAGGCTTGAGCGTTCTGGGTTGCAAAAGGATAGAGGAGGACCTTCTAGATATGGAGGATTGCAGGGTTTCTCTAGGGTTGCCTCCTCTAGGTTTCGAACCGCCTCCAGTGCCGTCAATGGTGAGGCATTTTTAAATGCCAGTGGAGCTCTCCCACGCCGTTGATCCTCCTCTTTGGTGGCTAAGGATTGTTGGATCAGACTGGGATGGAAGAGGGCTAGTCGGAGATCATGCGGGAGGAGGAGTGAGCGCTGGAGATCTCGGGATGTCGTCGGGGATCGTGTCAGAATTTATGGGCTTGTTGCCGGTGGTGAGGGTGGTCGGAATTATTTTTGCTATTTCCTAGGTTTCCTGGTTGATGGGAATGAAATGGGTGATGTGGGCTGGTTTTTGGGCCTGTAGAGTTGGTTTTTTATTTTTTTAAGGGTTTTAAGGGATTTTAGGGTTTTGTGATTTAATTTTTTTTTGTTTTGGTGATTTAGGATTATTGACTTGTGGTTTAAACTTGGTTTTAGGTTTTAAGTTCTTGTGATTTTAAGGTTTTGGGTTTTATAGTTTAATTAAGTGATTCGAATTAGGGTTTTTGGATTTCAATTTTTTAATAAAGTGATTTTAATTAGGGTTTTTGGGTTTGGTTATTTTAGGTTTTTTTTATGGTTTTAATTAAGTTTAAATGGATTTGGTTAATTGATTTTAAATTTAGATTTAATTAGTTTTTCTTGATTTTTTTTGGATTAGAGTTTTTGTTTAATTGGATTTAATTTTTATTGGATTTTGTTGTGTTTTACTTGATTAGGGTTTTAATTAGGGTTTTTGTTGAATTAATTTGAGTTTTAAATGGTTTACATGTATTTTACTTGATTTTGATTTTAATTAGGGTTTTCACTTAATTAATTTGGATTTTACATGGTTTAAATGGATTTTATTTGATTTTGGTTTTATTTAGGGTTTTTACTTAATTAATTTTAGTTTTAAATGGTTTACATGTATTTTACTTGATTTTAGTTTTAATTAGATTTTTTTACTTAGTTAATTTGGATTTTAAATGGTTTAAATGGATTTTATTTGATTTTGGTTTTAATTAAATGTTTTATCTTGATTAATTTGAATTATCAACGTTTAAGTGGATTTTATTTGATTTTGGTTTGGATTTTAGGTTTTTTGATGATTTAATTGGATTTTACTCAGTTTTGGTTTTGATTTTAGGTTTTTTAAAGATTTAAGTGGATTTTACTTAGTTTTGGTTTTCATTCGGTGTTTTAACTTAATTAACTTGAGTTTTAATGACTTAAGTGAGTTTTATTTTAGTTTGGGATTTTAATTATGGGATTTTTCTTAGATTAGGTCAGAGTGGACTTGTGTGAGCCTAAATGGGTTTGTGTGGGCTTGAGTAGGCTTATGGGGGTTTAGGTGGAGTTAAGGTATCGGTTTAGTAGTCGTAATTAGAGCATCTTTTCAGCTGAGCCTGCTGCCAAGTGACTGCAAAATCAGGGTGTCTACACCAGCACATTGGGAAGTTGTTAAGAGGATTATGAAGTATATCGAGGATTATGAAGTATATCAAGTAAGGCTGAAAGTATTAGGTTATTCAGATGTAAACTTTGGAGATGATAAAGATAATGAAAAGTTCACATTCGGACACTTGTTCATATTTGATAGTGGTGCTGTCTCACGGGGAACTAAGAAGTAAGGCTGTGTTGCTAGATATACATAATAAGCAGAATACATTGTATGTAGTACAACCACCACATATATTGTTTGTATTAAGAGATTTTCAAACGACTTGGATTTTAATCTAATAGATGGACTAGTCGAAATATATTGTGATAATCTAGCAGCAATTAGTCTCCTAAATAGTGATGCTAATGGTTCAAGAGGAAAGCATATTGAAATACATTGTCATTACATTCGTGATATTATATAGAAAGAGAAAATAGAGGTGAGTTATATTCCCATCTCAGACATGATTGGTAATCTAATGACAAAAGAGATTTCAATAAAGAAATTTGTCAAGTATGTAGGTTTGATGGGATTAATAAACATTTTCATGGATAATGGAGATAGAATATATTCTCACGAATAGTAGAAATGAAAATTGAGAAAAACTTATACATTCCATGAATAGTAGGAGTATGTAGGAATTTATTGTTTAGTCTTCATGATCAAGTAGGAGATGTTAGAATGTGGTTGATAAAGACCACGTACATTACAGAAAATGGAGAAAATTTTTTCCTTAAATTTTGAAGGTGGTTATGAGTGGAAGGATATGAAGAATTGCGTTGCCTCCTTTACAAATAAGAGTCGTCTCCTATTAAGATTAATATTTAGAAAAGAAATCTTTTTGGAATTGATTTCTTACTTATCCAAGTCACTAGAGGCCTCACTAAGAGTTGCTTTATCTTGTCAAAAGCATCCTAGCAATCCTTGCTCCAGTTGATCTGTGCATTCTTCCTTAGGAGTTTGAAGATGGGCTCACAAATTGACGTGAGTTGGGTAATGAATCTACTGATGTACTACAACCACCTTTGCAGTCCTCAGACTTCCTTTTCTATTATAGGAGGAGGCATCTCAATGATGACTCAAGTTTTGTTAGGATCTACCTCAATTCTCCTTTGACTGATAATGTATCTGTAGACACCCCGATTTTAAAGTCACTTGGCAGCAGGCTACTCCGGTTGATGCTCTGGTTGCAACCACCAAAATCCTAGCCCACTTAGGCCCGCACAAGCCCACACAAGCCCATTAGGCCCGCGCAAGCCCATTAAGCCCAATTAGACCCACATTGG
>JAMKQA010146381.1:0-10262 GCA_024699735.1 Posidonia australis
GGGTGGTGGTTGGAGAGAGAGAGAAGTAAGCTATACCATGGATGAAACCCGATGTCGTTCACACCAACCATATAATATTGTCCATCCTTTCCCTTTGGATGACATCGGAAAACACACCTGTAGAAAATTTGATGATATCCTAGAGATGCTATGCTTGTAAATGTGCATAAAGCTCTGGGTTAGAAAGCCATTTAATTATATTTCAGAACTGCATGACATATTAATATATTATCAATGCATGGATATTAGGTAACTTCTTTTAATGGAATGCTGCTGGTAGGCTGGTAGGCTGGTAGCTTGGGAAAAGGCATTTGTTAGAAGAAAAAAACTGAAAGGTAAATCTTTTCACTGTTTTAGCAATTATTGACATGGCATGCATAAGACAGAGGATCATCTGTGAATATTTGAAGGAGAAAGGAAACTTTTATATGTTCACTTCAGAGAACATTAAAACCATGGGAGATTGAGAAGATCAAATCATATTCTTTGTCTCTTTGTTTCTGTACATCGTTTCCAATGATTTTCATTTAAAAAATTCTGTTGACCACTTAAAAGAAAAGCTTAATCATGTGCATTCTTTTTCCATGCATCTTTGTAAGTTGCTTGTTGCAGATTGGCAACCATCTCCGATCCTTCTTTGCTTTCCTTGTAAAGCTGTTTCTTAACCAAAATTTCTTTTGGCCAACTATAAAAAGAGAAACACTGTTTTTCGAGGAAAAGGAATAAATGAAACTTTTCAACTACTATTTTCAAAAAATAGGATGGAATTTATCATGAAATGAAAAAATCCAACGGGAAAAAACATAAGTACTGTTAAGATATACTCTTCTTTTGCTGCAATTACAGCAGGTATCAATATATTGTACCCAACACTACAATTAGCATTGCTTTGCCACAATTAATTAGAATGTATGTTGTGCATAAGAAAGCTGTTGCAGTAATGGTATCATGAAACAGTCAGAAGAAACACAGTAGAAAGCTGAAAAAATGAGCAAGTAGATACTGACCCGATATCACGATCCTTAGATGGATCAAAAAATTTCAATGCAACCCTCCCATCTACAGATCCAACCATATACCCTGCACGAGACATGAACAAGGTATGCATTTTTAGATTATTACTTTTAGAAATAAACGCAAAATTAAACTAAAGCGGAAGAAGAAGAACTGACAAGATTGGAGGCAGAACTAGCATTTTGAACGTAATTGTAAGCGAACAACTACTAGCATATTGTTTTATAGGGAAAACAATTTCCCATGATAGGCATACCATCTGGACTATAGAAAAACAACATAGGTTTCTCACAAACAAAGCTCTCTTTGCAGGTTTTGGACAGTCAATTAACCTACCACCTCTGTGCCAAAAAGGAAAAACTTAACCGACCACCTCTCAAGTAAGGTGATAAAACAAAGCCCTCTTTAGTGCTTGGAATCTTGATGTTGAATCTTGCTTAAGATACTAGCCTGTGAAGTACTGCAGGAGTTGAGGAAAAGTATTGGATATTGTATGTTCAATGAAGGTAATTAAAGATGAGTTCATTACTAGTTTGCATTGTACAAAGCTGGAAAGTAACAGAAGTGAGCTAAATACTTCGACCATGGACAATCATATGTGTAGGCAAATAACTATTGTAAGATTGTGTTGCAAGTTTGCAACTTTTTTTGGTACATGCAGAAGAAACGTATAAGAGAGAGATGAATTAAGAAAATTAACCTTGGCAATCAGGAAAAGCCTGAACACATCTTATTTGGTAGTCCATTGACGATTCAGTTTGTTGAAGTGGTTCTTTGAGATTTCTCATGTCGTACATTTTTACATGCCTACCGTCTGCAACCATTAGATTAATCCCACAGAGTGACAAAGAAACTACTTCCGACTCTACCATTTGTGGGTACCCTGTCATCATGCGCAGATCCCAAAAAATCAACTTCTTGTCCAGGCCTGCAGATATTAGCTGGCCTGCAAAGGAAGGCTGGTCAGTTTGCAAAAGGGTAGTTTATAAAACCACTTATCTTTCCCTATTTCAGGGGACTACAAAGAGTAATTTATAACGAACCTTGCATGCCTATTCAGTAAAAAGGTTGTTAACCTATGAATATATTAGATGCCAGAAAGATAGGATACTATATACTACCAAAGTTTGGTTATTTATTGTTTAAAAGAGCCTATCTATACAGTCAAAATAGGTGGTTAACTTTTCAAAAAATTAGATGCCAAAAGGATGGAATATTACAGACTACTAAGGTTTGGTTATTTCATGTTTAGAAGAGCATATGGAGAACACAATGTGGACTGTGCCTGTAGGACATTCAAATATAACAAGGAAATTCAGATGGAATGACAGGGCAACTAGATATAATGAAAGGCTGCGATGATAATCCTAAAAAAAGAAAGTTATCACATGTGCAACAGTTAGACAAATGTTTTATCATGACAAGACGATCAAAATCTAGACCAGGGGAGCATATATAAATGAAGAGAACATAGGAACTAGCTCAGGCAGAATATATTTTATTTCGGTAAAACTTTGTTTTGAAATGCCTAGGCTATGCCAAAATGGAAGGGAAAAAAAAACGAAATTTAAAGCCATCTACAAGAACATGCGGATACTCTTTTTCTAAGTTAGCATGTTACCAGTACTGAGGGCACAAGAATCCACTAATCTCATAATAAGACAACTCTGAGTTAGCATGTTAACAAGCAGCTTCATTTACCAAGTTTATCAGAATATTCAACACAAGTTGCAACATCATCATGCTTTCCCACCGTACTTTGCACCCCAGAACATAAATCATACCTGTAAACATACCATAATTGATGATTATAAACAACTGATTGAAAGCCTTGTATTTGAGGATGAAATGCAGGCTGATATTGTGAAAAAAACCCAAAGCAGTCTAATGAATGAAGTTACTTTGCACTCCAAAACATAAATCATACATGTAAATAAGCATACCAGGCTTGATGATTATAAATGATTGATTGAAAGCCTTGTAATTGTAACAAAATGAGGAAAAAATTAAAAAAATATATATGGAAAAAAATGAATCTTGTGCAGTTCGACATGATTTTTCAATTTCGATAGTTCATTCCAGAAAATAGATGTTGTTGTTCCCCTTTTTAATACCATATTGATATTGAATTCTGTAGGGATTTGGCCGATAAATTTGTTTCTTCTTTGCAATAATCTTGCAGAGCGACTTGCTTAGAAGAGCCTGTCCATATGCTCTTAGGGCAAATTGGACAACAAGGCCTCCATCTTCATAGTTTATCCTAACTTTTTTTCGTTTGACTAGATGCACTTTCTCTTAATTTCAAGTGCTTCCACATAAAATTTCAACCATTCTCATAATTTGGGAACGAAAACACCCTTTGCATGGGCAATGTCTATTCCACCCAGCTAATCTGCTTTTCAACATCTCTAGTATTAAGTCTTAGTCTCTCCTCCTAAGCTTGTCAGAAATGAAGAGGAAATCTGGTCATATTTCATTGGGGAAGAAGTATCACTTTACTGATCCTTCTTTATAGTTGTTGTAAATAGATATCATCTGTTCTAGTTTACTACATAGTTTTAACTCTTTGAATAGCTGTTTTCAGCCCTATTATCACTTCAAAAACATTGAGGATAAACTTCAAACATCTGCTAAAGTGTCTGCTCCATCTCCAATCATAAATCCACCAATCAATCAGAGAGACCAACAACCCCATTAAGCTTGTGGCTAACACTAATGCTATCACATTGGGAACTCCACCGAGAAAACTTACCAGTGGGAAATCTCTTGATTTATTTTCCACTGTGAATTTTTAAATGAGACATATGAACATCTTATTAATGGCTTCAGGTTCAGCAAAATATCAGTGTCTCGGTATAATGTCAGTGGAAACATAGTAAAAAAAAAAAAAAATTCCCACCTTCGCTACACATTTCGAAATTTCGCCCCACCAACACGAGTCAAAGTTTCAGCGAGACATATCGAGATTTGATACCATGATACTCGGAACCAAGTGTTATCAAGAAGAAGCCTTGTCCCCCGTCAACCGATCACCCTTCACCCTCCTCTCAACGTAAGCAAGTCAAGAAGTGGAGTTTTCTCGTCCACCTAAAATATGGGCTTGGGAAACACCAGCTTCCACACTAACTAACCGCTGTATCAATTATCACATTACGACACTAAAGTGCACAAAAATAGTCCTCACAAGCATTTTGTCAAACAGTAAGAGGACGTTTTCTGTAGTAACCTGCGAACGGTGCAATCCGAGCTTGCAGCGAAGGCATGGGAGGAGTGACGATCGTTCTGGAAGCAGCAGTCGAGTAGTGGCGCTCCTCCTCCATTGGCTTCTAATCGGAGCACGTCGTTGCTGACGTCGTAGAGTCTGAGCACAGAATCCCATGAGGAGATGAGGAGGTCGTCGCCGTCGCCGTCGTCGTCGTTGGAGGAGAAGCGGATCCTAGAAATGGCGTCCCGGATTGGTCTTCCATGGAACTTATCCAACACTCGACTACTGCTACTAGTGTCCTTCATTTCTGTATGTGTCTGCGGAAAAACCGTAGCCTTTAATGCACCTTAGGGCCCTAAAACAAAATACCCCACTATCCATCCAAAAAAACAAAAAGCTCAATTTTGTTGGATTTTTTTTTTTCACGTGCTTCAACTCGGAGCACGTGTGTCTTATGCTCATTATAGAAGGAAAATGTTTCAAAAAAAAAAAAAAAAAAGGATTTATCATTCAACGTGTAATTTTAATATTTTCTTTTACTTAATTCTCTCTCCACCCTTATCATGGATGGAAGAGGATCTGAGGTTAATTGGGTTTTGATTTTGGTCTAAGTTAATTGATTTTTATTTGTTTATTATCTTATGTCGTGATGTTACTTAAATTTCTCTTGGTATTATGAAAGTTTTGTGTCAAGATACGGCTTAAATGAATATCTTATGCTAAGATTTGATCTTACTCGATATTTTAATGATATGAAATTGTCACAAGTGTTATCCTAGGATCCTTTCTCAATGCTCTCATGAAGTTGTAGTTGTTAGTTATCGCCGACCAACAAACCAAGGACTTTGTATTCGAGAATGTCATCTGTCGCTTTGGGATGTCCTTGAGACCTTGACAGTCATTGTTTGTGTTGGCATACAATTCATTAGTTGAAACTTTCCATGACAAGTACACCATTGGCACATAGTTTACTAATAGAAACTTTTGAAATCTACACACTTCGGAAATCTTACTTCAATAATCGAAGTGAATTAAGAACCCTTAATTTGATGAAGGACCAATGTATTCATGTGCATTTGGAGGAAATCAACTCCCTCTAATTTCACAATTTTTTCGGTCAAATTGATGGTATTTAACTACTAAAAGAAAAACAAACACATGATTTGAGAGAGATTCCTTCTTTATATGTCCTATTTTCCAATGTTTATGTAAGAAAATTTGACATTTTAGGTTGAAAGAAAGTTAAATAAGAAAAATATCAAAACAAGAAAGTTGTAGAATAATTAGTGTAATTAGCAAGATAATTACACTCAAAAGTGTAATTGGCAAGTCAAGGCCACTTAATTTTCATTTGCAATAAAATACCATTCTAATTTTTTCATTTTCATTTTGTATCTACATAAATATCTCCTTCTTCTCTCTCAAACCTTCACACCCTCTCTCTTTCACGTCAGTTGCACCTCCTCCTTGTTCTCTCATGAAGATTCACAAAATCCCTAAGTCTCTCACGGCGACAATCACCACTCTTCCACACTACTGCTACTTCTCTGTGTTGTTGTCTCCATAGCATCTCCCATGCCGCTATCGCTTCTGCAAGCTGCAACCATCCCTCAACGCTCTCCACTCCACCAACATTGCTTCTTATTACCCACCACATTCTCTCTCAACACAACGTCACTTCTTGCTAATGTCCTCCACTCCTTTCTTCCACCAATGTCGTCCAATGTAAGACCTAGTCCCCAAATTTTTTGAAATAAGCATCCACATAAGCTGTAAAGTCATCTATGAGTAAAACAAGGAGTAATTACACTTTGCAACTTTCAAACATCTTTGTATTTTAGTGTAGGTGCATATGAACTCCATTATTGTTAAGCTTCGTAGCCATGCTTTTATTTCCAAAGAATAGCCAAGGGTTGTCAAAATCTTATGAAACATTGATCATTTAATCATGTATCTCTTCTTTGAATAGCTGAGTAAGAAGCATATACAATAAATAAGAAACTCAATGCCTTTATCATCTTGTGGAATTTAATATTGACTGTAATTGTTGAATTGAAAATTAGCATTCACATTCGTAGTTTTCTTCCAAATAAGTCCAGATATTAGTTTCTACCTTCATATTCACGTGAAATCCATTAGGTTTCAATTGATATAGCAAGAAGCTATTTTTTGGATTCTTGATTTGTTTCTTTTGTATTCAAACAAATGAATAACAATTTAAAGATGAAGTCCTCCAAGCTTCCAACAAAAAGGAAAAGAGAAACATCAACGTCTCAAGATATTAGGAAGCGATCTACGATAAGTATGATTCCTCTTTTATCTAATATGATTTATGTAATATGAATGTGCATGAGATATAATCTAATTTATATGTGCATAACATGAGATATGATATAAATGTATATAATATGATATGAATGTGCATAAAATGATTTAATTTTTATATGATATGAATGTGCATAACATGAGACATGAATTAATTTATATGTGATATGATGTTGATAACATTAGACATGATCTATGACAAATGAGATATGATTGTTGTTAGACATGATTTAGATTAAATGAGATATAATTGCTATTTACATGAGACATTAAGACAAGTAAGATATGATTGTTATTTACATGAGACAAGAGTTAAGTTAAATGAAATATAATTATTGTTTACATGAGATATGATTATTGTTTACATGAGTCATTACCTAAGTCAAATAAGATATAATTATTGCTTATTTGAAATATGATTTAAGTCCAATGAGATATGATTATTGTTTACATGAGACATAATTTTTAAGTAAAGTGAGATATTATTGCTTTTTATATGAGACATGATGTAAGTAAAGTGAAATATGATTGTTGTTTACATGAGACATGATTTAAGTAAAGTGAGATATAATTGTTATTTCTTTAAATCAAATAAGATATGATTGTTGATAACATGATACATGATTTTTGTCAAACGAAATATAATTGTTGATATAAATTGGTATGATATGAATAGTATGACATGAAATATGAGTAGTGCTGATATAATATGCCTAAAAGAAGTGATGAAAGTGACTATTAGTCTATTTTAATATAATAACATTATCACAATTACTCCTCTTTAATTCTCTCATGTGCGACAAAAGTTGCGCAAAAGATTCATCTCAATCACCAACAATTCTTGCTAAAACCTTTTATTTTGCATAATAGGTTTTATCGTATGGTATTTCAATTCACCAAACCTTCAATATCTTTACTTAAATCATTTTCGGGGTAAGAGATTCAATATCTTTACTTGAATCATCTTCTGGGTAAGAGAATCATTTGTTATAACATAATCAAAGATTTGATTACAAATAAACTCACTTGTGCATCATTTATAAGCATATTCATCAATAGCATTATAAGTATGTTATGAATTGAACTTCTTCACACGAAATCCGAATCTGACAGAAATACGTCTGCTAATAAATCAAAAGCAATTAGGAACTATACAAGTGGCTCAAAACTTTTGATGAGTACATTTTTTGGGCTTGTAAACAAATTTTTTTTATAGCATATGCTTTGAGCTCGCTTGAATTCAACTACATAAAAAATTGTTGACCAACAGTTAAATCGAAATCATTATTATTCTTTAAAAATTCTAGTATCACAATCATCATCAGAAGTGTCATATACGTTCTCATCCTCTTCAAACATTCTCTCACAATCAACTCCTTTATACTTGCCAATAACAAGATTCAATCCAGTATACGTCTCAGTTTCATTATCATTCACACTTTTATCCTAATCATCATTTGACATTTGATTTTCATTATCCATAACTTTTCCTTTAAAGTTTATCATTTGTTGTGTCTCTAGAATAATTTCATCTTTCCTTGAGTCAACCTAGTTCTATAATAAAGATAGTGAGAAATAAGTTAATTTCCAATAACATAAATTAAATGAGAATGATATGTAAACTTAAAGTAAATATAATCATATCTGAATTAGAGAAGGTTTTTCTCCTCCTACTGTAATAACAAAGAATTCTAATACAATACACATGTCCAAAAAGAGACTAAGCATTTGATTTTCATCACTATTGTTTCATACTTTAATATAAAAGTCTTTAATTGGTAGGTAGTCTTACTTTGTAGCGTAGTTCAATTGGATATTCTTTAATAAATATTTGAAAAATCTTTGTATACACTATATATTTGAGCTCATCATATTTTAGTTTTCAATCTATAAACAAAAATGATTTACAACCATTGTAGTAAGAAGATATATTTCTTTTGCTCCACTCAAAGTATCTATCATAGTGATACATCAAAGATATTTTAAAAGTATTCATATTGATAAAAGATATCATGTCACGTTACATACAAATTAAAGGTTAAAAGATAAATAGTTGAAAAATGAAGTCCCAATGCATATGAAAACGTGATATCTTTACAGTTGAAGAATTATGTCTCATTACTTCTTAAGACATATCTTCTAGGTTACAAATCATGTCTCATTACACTTAAATCATGTCTCACATCTCAAGAATCGTTTCTCATACATTCTAAGTGTCATATCTTACTACTTTTTAAAACATGTCTCATTATTTCTTAAAACATGTCTCTCAAATCACAAATCATGTCTCATTACACCTAAATCATATCCCACATCTTAAGAATTATTTCTCATAGATTTTAAGTATCATGTCTCATTACTTTTTAAAATATGTCTCTTAGGTTACAAATCATATCTCATTACACTTGAATCATGTCTTACATTTCATGAATTATTTCTCATAAATTTTAGGAATCATGTATTATTACTTCTTAAAATGTCTCTATTACATTTGAATCATGTCTCACATCTCAAGAATAATTTCTCATATATTTTAAGAGTTATGCTTTATTACTTCTTAACACATGTTTCCTAAGTCACAAATCATATCTCATTATACATGAATAATGTCTCACATATCAAGAGTCATTTGTCACGCATATTAATAAACGTGTTTCATTACTTCTTAAAACATTTCTCATTTTAACTCACTCATGTCTCATTTTAGCTGAATCATATATATCTTGTAAAGTGTGATACATTGTAATCATGTTTCACTACACACAGAATCATGTCTTAGAGTGTGATATAAATGATATCACAAGAATCAGGATATTTGTAGACACCCCGATTTTGAGGTGACTCACACTACAAGAAAATCGACGTTTAGCGAGGAAAATATTCCTCGCAACGTCCTCGTAGAGTCCTCGCAACGTCCTCGCTAGACAGTATAACAAGGACTTTGCGAGGAATAATTGTCCTCGTAGCTACTTACATCGTTAAATCAATACTGCGAGGATTTATCCTCGCAATGTGCTCGTTTATATCGAGCGAGGACATTACGAGGTAATATGTCCTCGTAAAGTCCTCGCCGTCTCCTCGTAATTCCTCGCTAAATCCTCTGTAAGTGCTCGCTAAATATAATGCGAGTGTATGTCGTTCCAGTTTTAACGAGGACATGTCCTCGTAACTCCTCGCCACAGCCTCGGTAAGTGCTCGCTAAATATAATGCGATTGTGTGGTCGCTGAATTGTTAGCGAGGAAAGTTCCTCGCCACAGCCTCGGTAAGTGCTCGCCAGTTATCGTTGTGTATGCGAGGACATGTCCTCGCTATGTCCTCGCGAATACTGGGCAGTAAAAAAAAATAAAATTAAAAATTCCATTGAAATACCTGTTACAATGACATTCAAATACCTGTAACAATGACATTCAAATACATTCACCACACATACAGATTTCATAAAAAAAAAATTCCATTCCATTACAAAACTTGGTGGAACCAACTTGCTTTCAAAATACCAAATTCCATTCAAAAATTCCATTCCATTCAAATACATCCCACATTCAAAGTTTTTACAAAAAAGTAGCTAATACAACACTGAAATATTTTAATACATGTGGATTAATATAATACAGTAGCTAATACAAAACTCACTTTCTTCGGGAACCAACTTGCTTTCCTTTACCTTTTCAGTGACGACGACGTCTATACTCCTCGAAATCATCCTCATCATCACTT
>JAMKQA010146383.1:0-10800 GCA_024699735.1 Posidonia australis
CCTAAGTGGGCCTTCATGGGCCCAATTAGGTTTCCATGAATTAAATGGCCTAATGAGGGTTTGTGGGCCCAAATGGGCTCAACCAAGGTTCAAGCTCAGCCACCAGATCCTCATCCTGCAAAATTAGTAAAATTGGGGTGTCTACAGGAGGCTTCATAGCCTGCCTTTGGGATCACTGTTGTGACTAAGGTCGTGATGGGGACTGATGTAGAAGCTGGAACTGCTGTTGTTGATAGAGTGACTGGAGCTGTGGTTTGGGCTGAAACTGGAGCTGTCATATCTAGCATCATGACTGTGGCAGGAACTATAGTGGTTGGAACAGAAACTAGTATGGCTGGAACTAAAACTACGATGGCTGGAACTGAAACTGTAGTGGCTGGAATTGAAACTGCCATGGCTGGAATTGAAACTACAGTGATTGGAATTGTAACCGCTGTGGCTGGAACTGAAACTACGGTGGTTGGAACTGTAACTGCTGTGGTTGGAATTGAAACTGCGGTATCATCTTCTTCGAAAAAGTAATCCTCGATGCCTACGCATTCAACTGTGCTTGACAGAATGTCTCGTTGTCGCACCGGTAAGTCTGGACTAACAAAGTTTGTAGAAGCGAGAGAATGGTTCGGCTTTGATCTCTGCAAGTGTCGAGAACATTCTTCTTGACACAACTGTTCGTAACCAAGTCCTTCTCGATTTCTTCGCTCCTCAGCGGCAACAGGCTCAGCGATCCCTTCACCGTACTTCCCGAGAGGTGTCCCTTTATCATATCCCTAGCGGCGACATAAATTCTCGACCATCTTGGAGGGGTTGCTATGGACAGGGGGCAGCTACCACGTTCAAATTCGAGAATGAAATTAACCAGCTCAAACCAATTAACCCTGAATAGAATATCTGAAGGCTTGGAGTCAAAGCAGACAGTCTGGTGGGAAAAGGTTGACACAACATCGATCTTCTCCTTCACAAAGTTTTCAGCCATGACGGTAACGATGTCATCGCCCCAGCTGAACTTGATGGTGTGATAGAGAGTTGACGGGATGACCTCATGCTTGTGGAGCAAATGGTGCCCAAGCAGGAGATTAAACAATGGTTCAAGATCCATGTCAAACTCAACTAGGCTAATGATGAGGAGGATTACCAACAAGCCCAATGCATCGTGGTGCGTGTTGCCGAATGACGTCATTCCCTTTACTACTGGCATAATATCTTCGGCCTTGAATCCGAGCTTGCTTGCTGTACGCAAGGGGCAGACGTTCACGCTTGCGCTGTTATCGACCAGGGTGAGGGGAATGAAAAAGTTCTTAAATGGTACCATTACGAACAATGGTTTGTTGTGATTGATCCCCGCTGGTGGTAATTCTTGGGACGTGAAGGAGATGACCTGAGGTGTGGCAATCATACTTACCATTGTTCCTAGAACTGCAGGTTCTATGGTGGGGGTTACATGGGCGGCCTAGAAAAACCAGAGGAAGGCCTCTCGATGCTTGGTCGAAGTGTGGATCAAGTCCCAAATGGAAATATCAGCTTTAACCTTCTTAAGTTGAGCAGTGATGTCGGCTATAGGCTTGGCTATGGTGGAAGAGGACTTTGTTAAGGCTTCCTTAGGGGTGGGCATCACTAGCTAGCTTTCTAGCTGTGGTGGATCTACAGTAGGCCGAATTTGCTTAAGCTCAGGAGGTGGGGCCTTAAATACCAGCCCCGAACACGTGACCTCAGCACACATCTCTACGGCATAGTCATAGGGCATGCGATGGGTATTTTGGGTCAAATTAACAACAACGGGTGCCCTAGTGACAACTCTGGCCATACAAAGGGTAGGCTTGCATCTCGTAAAACTGGTCGGGATACATGTCAAGGAGACTGCATGGTGGGATGAACTAGTAGGGTGACTGGTGCTATAGATGGAGGGGATTGTGTTAGTAGGGTCACTGACGTGGTTGGTAGGGGTGAGCGTGCTAGCAGGAGTGTCGGAGCACCAGGTGAAGGTAGACCTGTCAATTTCTGACACGACACGATAACATGACATGAACATGACATGATATAACCATATCTGGGTTTACCCTTATCATGTCTCCTGTACTTATTGTGTCTATCTGGTAGACACGATTATTAAACGGGACATTTTCGTGTCTAAGGTAAAAAGAACCTGATAAGTACACGATAAGTGCACGTTACCTAATCATGTATATAAATTATAACTTTCATTATTTTGAATAATGGATGTTTATGATATGTTGTAGACTTATGATATTAATATATGGAACAATAGAACTTGTGAAATATTGTTGAATGATTGGTTTCGTGATTTATTGATTTGTCTTTGATTTTTCTACGTGTAAATGTTAAACGTATACTAAACGTGTAATCTTGTATTAAACGTGTAACCGTGTAATAAACGTGTACTCATGTCAATCGAATTGTTATCGTGTCAAAACGACACGATTTACTTAAACATGTACTTAACGGGTCATGTCGTGTATACACACTAACAGACAATTTGTGTTTGGGTTTAGTATTAGGTACACGATAATTAAATGGGTCATATTTGGGTATAACATATATGTATAGTATACACGTTTATACACGACACGATCCATTTGACATGTCTAGGTGAAGGTGGGTGTGCCAACGGGATTGCTGGATATTCTGGTTTGGCGGTGAGTTGGATCATGTTCGCCGTGGAGCTTGAACCTTCGAGAAAAGAATGATACAAAGACTGTGGGAACGAAGTAGACGAATCATGAATCAAATCTGAAGGGTCAAGCATGGAAACATTGGACTGGGTGAGAAAGAGAACATGGATCCTAAAGGTCCTTGGTGCGTCTGGACGGCCGTGCTCGGGGAGAGGCTGGCTAACAATGCTAGGGGGATCAGGGACAGATGCAGATGCTTGTGTTCGTGCTGGTGCTGACTCAATCTGCTGTGTGTGAATGACAATGACCTTATGGTCAATCAATTCCTGAATAGCATGCCAGAGCACGAAGCAACTATCCATTGCATGCCCCGCAATGTGATGGAAGTTGCAAAACAGGTCTGCTTTGTACCACCCCAGCAGTAGATGCGGCGGTGGGTGGACCTCCGGAAACTTCACGAGCGACTGTACCTTTGGGAGGATGACGCTCAAGGGCTTGACCAAAGGTGTGAAGCGACGCTCTAGGCGGCACAGTACGACAAGATACACTAGCTCGACGACAATGGTGATGTCAGAGGTGCATGGTGCTCTAAGCGTGGGTGCATAAACTAACTACTGCTGAGATCGACGTCCCATGTCAACAGGTGCTATAGGAGATCTGGCGTATGCAATAGCGTTCCAGGTGGGATCCCTCCTCTTATTGGCGTTACTGTTCGCACCATTGTTAGTGCTGCTACCACGTGTACCTAGGGCGGAAGCAGGGGACGTGGCTTGTTTGGCGAACGCAGTGAGCCTGGGCAAATTACCACTATGTAATGAAAGTTCTACGTGAGCGACAGCGCGAATCAATGATGCAAAAGTGGTGATAGGCTATATGCTAAGCAGGGCCCCGGTGACTGGCTGTGTTCCATGGATAACCATCACAATGGATTCCTCATCAGAGGGTTTATCTCAAACTTATGAAGCAAGAGCGTGCCAGTGCCCAACATACTCTCCAAATGATTCATGGGGCTTCTACTTGGTGGCGGCAAGGTCCTCACGCTTAGGTACCAAGTCGAAATTGAAGGAGTACTATTCTAGGAACGCCTGGCTGAGGTCGTTGCAAGTCTTTATCTGGGCCATATCTAAAGAGGTGAACCATTTCAATGCAGGATCGGTTAGACTCTTTTGGAAAAAACAAATCAATAACCTCTCGTCAGCTTGAAGCAGTGTGAGATCTCCGGAGTATGCCCTTAGATGCGAGATAGGGCAGCCTTTACCATTGTATTTCTCGAAATCTGGGACTTGGAAGTTTCGTGGGAGAGTAGCCTCTGGGAAATAGCAGAGGTCTCGGAATTGGTAAGACTGGCAGTCTCCTTCCTGCACTTGTTGAATTGCTTACTCAAGATCACCCATCTGGCGTGGAGGGCATCTAGAGCTACTGATGAAGGTGATGCAGCTGAGGTTGGTCCTTCGTATGCCACATGGGTCCCATCGAGGTGCTCCTCCGGATCCACCATCGTGTCTACTGGTGTTAGTGCATGATGGTCGGCGTACCCACGTGTTGGTGCAAAGTGACGTGGGGTGTATGCAGAAACTTGGTTCTGATGCAAGAAGGGAGCGGGAGATGCATGATGTGCTAAGTGAGGTGCAGTGTGAGTGCGGTACAACTGCTGTCTTGAGATAGATCCGGGGAATGAGACGTGAGGGTGCTGTACCCCTTCTGAATCTAAAGGCTGGCCACCAGGTGTGTAGGAGGGATGATGTGCAATGACTAGTGAGGAAGCTACAGGCAGAGTTGATCCCGTCGCCACCAAAGTCGAAAGAAGCTGGGGTGATGGCAGAGGTGGTGGTGCAGTGGGTGTAACATGATACGCAAGGGACGACAACAATGGGACCTCTGGAATCACTGGAGGAGCAACAGAAGCTGGAAGGATATATAAACCCATGCCTTAAAGCTTTTGAGCGAGATCAAGAAGCTGTTGGTCGTGGAGGACACAAGACTCGTTGGTAGCAGTACCGGAGGCCACAATAAAAGGCGTAGAGGATCCAAGTGGAGGTTGGACTTCAAACTGTCTAATAGATAGAGATCCTATCAGAGATGTCGCCGCAGGTGACTGGGTGCTAAAAGTAACAGGTCCAGCTAAAGGATAAGACAAAGGCTAGGTCTCCGGAATGCATGTGGCCGTCACAGTGATGGCCTCGATGATCAGCTCCATAGTGGAGTGAGTCTGCCAGTTTCCGGTACCTGAGGAATTCCCAAACATTAGAAAATGACTATCGGGAGGAGTGGTAGAGGCAGAAGAAATCAATGTCAAGGGAGGGGCCCTAGAGGCAGTCACCTCGGGGGTAGTAGAAATCAAAGGCTCACCAAGACGCTGGGCCATGGTGGAACGGGAGCAGTGATAATCGGACTGAGGCGATAAGGCAAAGGTTGAGTCCTAGGATGAGCTATCGTGGACAACGACAAGTAACTCAGGAAAGGATGGGCAAGATCTATCACCAAAGGGGAAACAGGAAATAGGGATGCTCGAGCTCCGATACAAGAACTTGCTCGCTAACCTGAAAGGAAAAATGGGCATCAGGGAAACCTGATGTGAGTAGAACAAGACATAAATGCAATGTTATTATGATGGCATGAATGCACATGTGCATGGATGCAACTATTATGTGGTCTCTCACCATCTATGTGTGTCCTAGTAAGCTGTCTACTCTGGACTCTCTCATTGGTATGCAGGTCTTCGACTCAAGGCAAAGAAAGATCCCTGCTCTAAATCCTGACCAAGGCGCAGGCAGTGAACGGGTGGTGCATTGGTGGCATTGTCTCATGCAGTAGCATGGAGCTGTAGCCTCTACTAGCACCAACACAACCCCAGACAGGGGGGGACAAACCAGCAACACGTCCTACGCCAAAGCCATAGAATGGGCTACCAGAATTGTCCTTCGCAAACTGTAGGTGGACTCAGGGGAGAAGAATGCATGCACCTATATGAATGAATCATGCATGTATGCTTTTGCGTCTTTTACTTGCATTTTATTAACCAAAGGGGTAAGAGTTCGAATTGGTCTCTAGTTTTACCTTATTAATTATTTCTCTAAGTTTGTGTGTTTTATCTTAAACCAGAAAGGGGAAACAAACATGTCTCTACTCTCCTAGGCATGTGAAGTGCAAAAAGGGAAGAAAACACACAACTAAGGCAAACAAGCAAGCAAATAACAAACAAAAGGCATGATCATGGCATGTGTAAGTGTCGTGGCATCAATTCTTAAAAGAAAACATCTATCACATCAAAAGGCAAAGCATGTGAGTGCAGTGTCAGAGCAAAAGTGTAAAAGAAAGTGTGGAAGGCACACTAAGTAAGCAAACAATCACAAGCAAGGCTAACAAACAAGTGTGTGAAGCCAAAGCCTCAGAAAGCAAGCGAAAAGACTAACTTAAAAGCCAGAATCTGGTATCCCCAGTGGAGTCACCTGTTTCTGTGACCGTGCCCGGCCTAGGGATTCGGTGCGGGGTCACGCTAGAGGGAGGAAGCCACAACCATGCCAAGATGGTGAAGGCTCAAGATAAGATAAAAACGAAAAGAAAAGGCCACCTAGTCTTTTAAGGGAAAGACAAGGAAAACCACTAATAGACCACAAAAGATGAATGCATGAGATGCAAACATGAAGGCCAGATGTCTACTCACCAGAGGATGGGTACGGATTCCTATTACACACGGGGAAGGTGTTAGGAACCCCCGTACGCTCGAGGAACTAGGTCTTTCTAACCTAATTTGCTTGCTAGAGACTGAATGAATGTTTGCTATGCCTAGATTGTGCTCTAATCATGCTAATATAAATGCCAATACATGACTAGATGGATGTGTAAGATGGTACGCGAAAACTGCGAAGAAATTCACATGAAATGATGAAATCACAAAGTATGACACAATATAGAAAATCACATGAAATGACAAGGTTTCTGGCGAGAAGGGCTCGGGAAATTATACAAACCTCAAGAGAATCAAAAATTCAACCAACTCAAATCATCAAAATCATTGAAAACATCATGGAAAACAAAACGAAAAAACTTCAAAAAAGTCCACACAAAATAGATAAATTGTGACATGTAAAGAGATTCACATAAAATGATGGTGTTTTTGGAAAGAATGTTCTGGAAAACCACACCGACATCAAGAACATCGAAAATGAGATAGACATAAATCATTAGAATCATGGCAAACATCACAGAAATCGAGATGGAAAAATTGCAAAGAAGTCCACGTAAAATGGGTAAACTGTGACATGCGAAGAAAATCATATAAAATGACGGTGTTTTTGGAAAGAATGCTCGGAAAAACCATATCAATATTAAGAACGGCAATAGTGGGACCAACCCAAGTCATCAGAATCAAAGAAACGGTAGAGAAAATCAAAAAAGGAAAATAATCCGTGATGGGGCCAATGTAGGCCTTTCAGTCAGTTAATGTACGCCATGGGGCAATGAAATCCAAATCAGATCGGAAAAATCCAAAAATATGGAATAAAGATAGTCAAATCAAATATCATGCAAAGGAATCTGAAGACAGGTAGGAGAGAAATCCATGGAAAAAACACATGAGATGCAGACTTATTCAAAAAGGATGGACTGATGTGCATATGCAATGAAAACTATGTAGAATGCATGAAAATGTACCTAAATGGGTAAAAGATACTAAGGAAAGATTTGGACAGAGATTATGCATGACTTGGTGCAACAACTAACATGCATGTGCATGAATTGATGACACAAGGGCAATTTGGTCATATTAGTGGTCAGATGTGATAAATACATGTATGAGGATGTTGCATGGTCTAAGATATGTCAAAATGTATGCAAAATGTCAGGGAAAAGAAAACATGCAAAGAAAAATGTCTTAAAAACAATAAAACGATGTTAACACAATAAGGGACAAGTATAAGGACCAAAATGCAAAACTTCACGAAAACAGGGTGAAAACCTGGATTAAAATACATTCAGAGACTTCTATCCTAGTAAGTAGATGAAGGATCAAAGGAAAATATGGCACTAAGAGGTATAAGAATTGCACCTAGATAATTTCTTGAAAATTCCGGTTTAATGTGCAAAATTCACAAAAAGGGGAAGATCATGGTTAAAATGTGCTCAAAAAGTCTTATCTTAATACTAGGATGTAGGATATAAAGAAAATGTAGCTCTGTAATGTGAGATGTGTGACAAAATTCACACATAAAGTGCAAATATAACTAAAATGTGACATAAGAAATTCATTTATATTGCAAACATGGTTTTTTGATGAAAACTCTATTCAATTGATGATTTACAAGCACATGTGATCAATAAATGTGAAACATATCAAAACGTGATTTAAAATACAATTAAAAACTATGATTATTGATTTAGGAAAAGATTCAAGGGCCTGGATGTAAATGTTCATGCCTAGAAAACATTATGGATTGAGTTCAAGGGCTAACTTGCTAAATTTCAGGACCAGAATGCAATAGAAATCAAGTTTTTCACATGATCAGTGTAATTATGGATGACTTTAAGGTTATGAATGCAAATTGTACAAAGAAAATTCTTTTCAAAGAACAGGCTACGACATTCTTGGCAGCATCTTTCCTCTGCGAATATCCAGTGTTAGATCCATTGCTGCCACCACCTCTATTGCTGGTCCCTCCATTGTGGTTCGAAGCCATGGTCTGCTTAGTGAACGTTTCTAATGCAGGAAAGCTTCCGCTATGCTGTGAGCTCTCGACTTAGGTGCTAGCTTTGATTAGGGATGCAAAAGTGGAAATGGGTTGTATGCTCAGTAGGGCCCTTGTGGTTGGCTATGCTGCTCGAATTATCATTTTGATAGACACTTCATTAGAGGGTCTATCGCGAACCAGTGAAGCAAGGGCTCACCAATGCCCAATGTACTCCCCAAATGGCTCATGGGGCTTCTGCCTAGTTGCGACTAGGTCCTCGCGCTTTGGGACCATGTCGAGATTGCAAGAATATTATTCCAGAGAAGCCTGGCTAAGGTCACTCCAGGACTTAATAGTGGTCATATCCAGAGTTGTGAACCACTTCAAAGCTGGACCTATGAGACTCTTCTGGAAGAGGCAAATAAGCAGCCTCTCGTCAGCCTACAACTGAGTGAGATCACCACAATATGCCCTAAGATGTGAAACTAGGCAACCTTTACTTTTGTATTTTTCAAATTCTGTGATATGAAAATTCGAAGGGAGTACAGCCTCTGGAAAGTAACAGAGGTCCCTGAAGGTATAAGTCTGGCGATCCCTGCCCTACACTACACCCTACACTAACCATAGTGCTCTTTCCAAATCGCTCAACCTGGTAAGTTGAGCATTTGGGGTCTCTATTGATGTTGACTGTGCAGCTGGGGCAAGTCCCACGTATGCTGCGTTTATAGCACCCACGTACTCCTCTAAATCTATCATCTTACCACTTGGTGTTTTGGCTTGATGACCAACGTACTCGTGCATGTGTGTGGTAAGTGGTGGCATGTATGCTAGAGCCTGGATCTGATGCAGAGGTATAGGAGCGGTAATATGTTGTGCTAGACCTGATGTTGTGTGAGGGAGCAACAGCAGCTACACCGGTATAGTAGGGTTTGCAGGTCGCTGTGCTCCTGCTAGCCCAAAAGGTTGGCCACCAGTAGATAGAGGAACAAGTTGTGCATACAGTGGTGATGACGCTAACGGTAGAGAAGTGGCGTCCATCGTTGTAGCAGCGAGGAGCTGTGGCGACGGCTGCGATGGTGGTGTGACACGTGATGCATAGAATGCCTGAGCTGGATGATGCGAAACCGCAGGAATGGGACAGATAGAGGTAGTCAAAGTAGGATCCAAAGAAAAGGCCATGTTCTACAGCTTCTGTGCAAGGGCCAGGAGTTGTTGAGACTGCACAGTAGTAGAGCCATCAGTAGCAGTACTGAGGGTCGAGAGAGCAAGCGGAGGGGATGTCAAAGGGGACTAGAAGTTCAAAGGTATGACTGGTTGGATTCCTACAAAGGAGGCAATCACAGCCAACTATGTGTCAAGGGGGGCTGAGCTAACCAAACGACCAAGCATTATCAGATCAGGTGTCCTTGTGGTGGTCATAATAACCACCTCAATCATGGGCTCCAGATCAATCAGTGTCTACCAGTGTCTCGAAACGGAAGGGTAGGGAACTCCATGTGCCTGAAAGTAGCTATCATGGAGAATAGATGAAGTAACAGATGTCAAGATGAGAGAGGAAAGAGGGGCAAAAAGAGAGATCTCCTCCGAAGCAATTGGTAGAAAGGTCTCAGAAGCTCACTAGGCCATAAAGGATCGCGAGCGAGTAAGGATGGGGCTGTGATTGCAAACAGGGGGACGACACCTATGAGGAGCTGTCGTCGAAAATGACAGATAGCTCACGGAAAGACGGCCGAGAACAATGCCTCAACACTGAGGTCGCTAAAAGGATCTCCTAGGCTCTGGCCTAGGAACTTGCACATGGAAAACTGAGCTGCGATGAGGAAGAAAAAACTAGTTTGTGAGCGAAGAGAAAAGATAAAGACAAAACAAAAGAAGAAACATGTGAGCTATGTAATTGTTTGTTAGGGTGGCATGAGTGGCACACATGCACATGAATGCTCCTAGTATACACTCTCTCACCAAGCATGTCCTGTCTAGGGTTGACCACATGGGACGCACTCATGGGTTTAGGTTTTGACTCTGGTCAGAAAAGTAAGGTTCACATTGTAAATCCTAGCCAAAGCACAGGTAGTGAACGAGTGGTGTGTTGGTAGCCTCGACTCCTATAGTAGCAAAGTGTTGTACCCTCTATTGACATTGACACAACCCCAGAGAAGGGGGGATAGAATGGCAACATGTCCTACGTTGAAGCCATAGAATGGGGAACTAAAACTGTCCTTCGCAGACTATAGGTGGACACAAGAGGAGAAGATGCATGCTTTCTAAAATGATCATTCATGCACATATGCTTAGTGTCTTTTACTTGCGTTTCATTAAACCAAAGGGGATTGTGAGTGTGACCATGCCGGTGGAACCACTGGGGCGCGGTTCACCGAAAAAAACCTGACTCCGGTGTGCGGGAACACACTAGGAGGTCCGATACAGTCACGGCGAAAATTGGTGAATCCGGAAGGAGAGACAAGACTCGGAAACACCAAAGGGAAGACAAAAGGATAAGGAAAGGAGTC
>JAMKQA010146389.1:0-10078 GCA_024699735.1 Posidonia australis
AGTCACATTCATGCATGAGCATATAGAATAAGCAAGCATACATTTAGCAGACCATTGATAGTAGGAAACCTAGAAAGACCGAGTTTTCTCGGGCGCATAGGGGTGCCTAACCCCTTCCCCATGCGTAACCAGAATCCTTACCCTTTCTCTGGTCCACATTCATCTTGCATTATCTATTAGGCACGGATCACACATGCATTCTGCATTTTGTTTTGTTTCGTGATTTTCTTCTGTTTGTTTTGGTTTTCCTCGTCTTTCCATTAAAAGACTAGGTGGCGACTCCTTTCCTTATCCTTTTTGTCTTTCCTTTGGTATTTCCGAGTCTTGTCTCTTCCTCCAGATTCACCATTTTCGCCGTGACTGTATCGGACCTCCCAGTGTGTTTTCACACATTAGAGTAAGGTTTGGTGAACCGCGCCCAGGGGTTCCACTGGCATGGTCACACTATCTGTGTTCTGCGCCAATTTGGCTTTTGCCAGGATTTGATTGAGCAAAGCCCTATGCATGACCACTTCAAAGGGTAAGCACTTGGCTCCAATGTGACAACTCCGAGTTAGCTCGCTTGATGCACAATGGCATTGAATCTTCTAATCTTGCCATCATTGAAGGTTTGGGTTGCACGACGGAATATGAGGCAGAAATTCAAGAAACTTGGCCTATAAGTGAGATTCCTCCTAGTGGCACGCTAGTTCCTGTGACCATGCCGGTGGAAGCCTTGCACGGCTCTCCTACTACCTAGTGCGTGGAAGCACACGAGGAGACCTGATATAGTCACGGCGAAGATGGTGAATCCGGAGGAAGAGACTAGACCCAGAAACACCAAGGGAAGATAAAGAGGATAAGGAAAGGAGTCGCCACCTAGTCTTTTAATGGAAAGACGAGGAAAACCAAAAAAACAAGAAAACTGGGAAGCAAACAAGATGCAGAATGTATGTGTGTACTCCGTGCCTAATGGACAATGCACAAATGAATGTGGGCCAGAGAAAGGGTAAGGATTCTGGTTACGTATGAGGAAGGTGTTAGGCACCCCCATGCACCCGAGAAAACTCGATCTTTCTAGGTTTCCCTATTGTCAATGGTCTATGGATGTATGCTTGCCTATTCTATATGCTCATGCTAAATGTGACTGAAAACAGGCCAAATCAAAGTAAAGAAATGAAACAAAGGGAAAAGTTAATCCGAGGGTCAAATGTAGGCATTGAGAATGCCGCTTTACTATACGCCCTTGGGCGCTGAGGAAAATCGAGAAATTCTCGGAAAGCGTCTCGCAAATCAGTGGAAATTGGGATAAATTCGAGAAAATCAAAAAGGGGAAAATAATCCTCATTCCGGGACAATGTCAGCTTTGTAAAGCCTTTTAATGTACGCTCTCGGCGATGGAAAGCCAAAACAAGTCTAAAGGCGAAAACTGGGAGAAATCCCGGAAACGACGAGAAAACCAAGCTCGGAACAAGCTAGAAAAGCGTACGCAAAGCAAGGAATGAAAGGCAAGAAAACTTGTGCGGAAAAATATGAAAAATGTGCAAAATGCATATGTGAGTGTAAATAGTGGGAATTCCAGGGACCTTTGTGCAAAAAATCCAAATTCTAAGGAAAGTTTTGAAGCCCAAATCATCAAAAATACATAGGAAAATACATTCAATGCAATTATGAAGAAATATGGGGTCAAATGTGCAATCCTAGTCAAAATGAAGTTTCCTAGGGGTCAAAATGCAATTTTACCACTAAAACATACATTTAAAACAATTCAGTGGGAATTCAGGGTAAAATATGCAAGAAAAAAGATTCAGGAAAGTTCCAGAAAGTTTCAAGGGCAAAACAACCATTTTACCCCTGAAAACAAACATTCAGAATAAAATCAGTGAAGTACAGGGACTAAATTGCAAATTGCCCAGTAGAATAAAGCATCCAGAAGAATTTTAGTAAAGATTGAGGGTTAAAATGCAATTTATCTCAAGAAAACATGCTTTAGAAAAATATTCAAAAACTTATGGGGCTGAAGTGCAATTTGACCAGTAAAAACATCCTAGATGATTTCAGAAGAATGTAGGGGCTTAAATGCAAATTAACCAGAAAAATGAACTTCCATAAAGATTTCAAAAAAGCTTAGGGTCTCTTATGCAAAATTCTTGAATAAAATGCATTAAAAGAAAACTTGAGGGCTTTTGCTAAAGTTTAATGCCTGGATAACATTATTTTAAATGTTTAGGGGGAAGAATGTAATAGTTTCAATTAAAACTTTATTCGAATGATTTATGAAAAAATGAATGGGGGACCTATTTGTAATAAAAGGACCTATCCGTAATACAAAAAGGACCTAAATGTAAGGAAAACACTGTTTCAGAAGTTTATTAAAATAAATGTTTTTATTTCTTTTTAAAAAGAAACAACGGCCGCCGGCGATGGAGCTCCGCCGCCACCGACCGTCAGGGGGGCAAACAAGGCCTTCCCGTGGTCTGATCTTAGATCAGACCTCATGGGAAGCAAGAAGGGAGTGAGAGGAGAGGATCCAACGAGTGGATCAGGGATCTATCGGTGGGAGTGGTCCTCCCACCTCCCTCACCGTTGAGGAGATCCGACGACGGCGTCGAGGAAGAAAGAGCCTCTAGAGGGCAGCGATGCGGCGTTCCAGCGGTTGCAGAGGCATCTTGGAGCATCGGGGAGTGTCCACGCTTCTTCTGGAGCGGAATGGAGGCAGATGGAGTAAGGAGGGGGATCGCCTGTCGCCGCCGTGGCCTCCTCCGGTGAGCGACGTGGCTACGGTGATCTAGAGCTCGAGCCGCGGTCCTGGACGCTCCGGAGGCCTCGCGGGACACGATGGAGTGTGGTTGGACCATTGGGAATTCGCTGCGCAGTGGGGGGCACGCGCTCCTCCTCTGGAGTGGTCTTCTTCTCCGGCGACGACGTTAGCGCTTCTCTGACGATTCTCGTACGAGGCTGTCTGAAGGTGTCGGAGCAGCAATCCAAGGAGCGGGAAAGGACCGGGGAGGCTAAAGGAAAAGGAGAGGAGGCTCGGGGGCCAGGGTTGTGCCCTGGATCGCTCCCCCCACCTACATCACCGGAAAACGGCGACGGTGAGCCCTAGGGACCAATTCCGACCAGAGGAAGGCTCTGGATGGCTCAGAATTGTCCAGAATGAAGGAGAAGGTCCTAGGAAACTATGCTTAGAGCTAGATGGGTTCAGAGAGGGGCGTACCTGGCTTGACGGAGCTCTACAACTCGTTGGAGCACCTGAAATGTCCTTCTCTCCTCTCTACGAGCTTCCCTTTCTCTCTGGAATTCTCTGGCACTCACAGCTCTCCTCTCTCTCCCGCCAAAAGTCCTCTCAAATCATGCCTCTACCCTTCCTTTTATAGGGAGGAGGAACCTAACAACCCAACCAACAGAACACTAACCGTGCTAACAGATCCACTAACCAACCCTTTAACTCCCTAACTGAAGTCGTAACAGCCTAACAAACTAATAAGAACTGAATGGCTGCCTCCCTACTGTCCCCTTGGTCACCGACAGGGATGAACGGTGATCCAGGCTTCGCTAGCGGCTGATCCAGTGGCTGGAGATGCTTATAGATTTACTAGATTAGTGGTGAAGCTCGAGCTGGCTGATGAGCTCATTAAGGAGGTGGGTTCAGGTTGATTCATGGGAGATCAGTGGAGATGAAGTGGGTTCAGTGGGGAGGAGAAAATGGGTGTGCAATTTGTATGTATTTTTGGTAGAAAAAAGAATATTAGTAAATGATGAATATGGATAGGGATGCTAAAGTGTTAGGTTGGAAAAAGCGGAAAAAAGAAAAAAAATGTTTATGGTGGACCTTCATGGGCTTTGGGACCAAGGTGGGATCAATTGGGCTTAATGGGCCTATGTGGCCCTTGTGGGCCTCCATGGGCCCAAGTGGTCTTCAATGGGCCAAATGAATTAAATGGGCCCCAATAGCTTAAATGGGCCTAAATAGGTCTTGTGGGCCCAAGCGGGCTCAAATAGGGTTTAATGGGCCTATGTGGGCCTCCATGGGCCTAATGGGCTTCAATTGGGCTTAAGTGGATTCAATTAGGTTAGAGCTCAGCCACCACATCTCCATCTTGCAAAATTAGGAAATTGGGGTGTCTACACCATCACTGAAGGTTAGGGTTGCACGACGGAATATGAGGCAGAAATTCAAGAAACTTGGCCTATAAGTGAGATTCCTCCTGGTGACACTTCATCTGTAGGAGCTGGCAGCTCAAAAAGAGCAAGAATCAACTGATTATGATTGAAGGATCTACTGCTATGAATTTTCCTTGTATTTTATATCAAGTGAGTAATTTTTGGTACAACTGATGAGCTGTAATAGAGGGACAAACTTGTTTTACAATGTATCATTCCTGAACCTGATTTGGTCTGTCTTAGCAATGAATTCGATCTATGCTATTTGCAACAAGCAATTTGTGTTGGCTCGCATACTCCTAATAGTAGCACTATCCCAGTGATCTTCTTGACTTAGAAAGGTAACTGGCATGTCCTTAGCCAAGGACTATTTCCAACCAAAAAGTAGCTAACAAGCCCCTAGTTGAAGCTCCCTTTTTGCCAATATTCCAACTCAAAAGGCAACTAGCATGCCCTTGGTTGAAACAATGGCAAACGCTTTGCAAAGCGATGCAAAATGCAAAAGTGATACGATTTACAATGCTGAATGTCAAATGATTTATACAAGACTTATAAGATGGAAGCATGATTCATGCATTGTTTATAGAAGATATTGGTGCCCTCAGCGCCGAGGAATCTTTTATTGCTTGCTACAAGGAACTAAAATGTCCTCAACTCACGTGATACTACCTGGATCCCTAGGTTTACTGGTGGCTCTCACTCGATCACATAAACTTTTGGGATAAAATAGGCTCTATGCCAAACTCTTAGGGCCCTATACCAACTTTTGTAATAGTTCATTTTTCTTTTACTCCCTCAAAGGCATGCTGACTTACACTATCCCTACTTGGAGGTAATGAGCACCTAGGTTGGAAGGTGGTTGCTCTCTTTTTTTTTTTTTCAATTTTAACTAAAGGGGTGGCTAATCCCTTTGGAAGTATGGACTTAGTAGGTGTATGCTCCAACTCCTCTCCAAGATGAGTTATAGGGATAGAGTTGTCCCGCGTGCTTCTCTCGTTGGAGCTGACTTCTATCTTCATATTCTATCTTCTCATTTCTTTTGTGCTCCGATGTCTATGTTTTTTTTTCTTTGCTCGCACTCTCACTCTCATCCTAACATTTTATCTCCCTCTTGAGATACAGGCCCCTTGGGAATTTGTATATTTCGTCCAATTCCCCGCAAATAATGGCTCCTTTACTTCCTAGGTCATATAGGTAGTAGAACATGAGGAGGATCAAAACTCTTCCTAAGCAAGCTAGCCTTATGATTTTCCTCATCGAGCAATGATTGTGCCAGTATTTCCTATTATGACTACAATGCAAAAGAAAAGAAAGTAAAATGCGTATGATACAACATGCGTGATGTGTGGATGCAGTAACCTAAAACACTAGTAAGAAACATAAAGATGCATGAACCATAACGTTATGCTTGTAAGGCCCAAGAGAGGCTGACGATCACTAGTAGTACTTTTTCAAGTAGAAAGCGTTGACGGGCTCTGAATGCTCTCTACGATCCATATCTTCAAGAATGACTGCACCTCTGGACAGGGCTTCTTTCACAATGAATGGTCCATGCCAATTGTGCCTGAACTTCCCTCAAGCATTAGGTAGGTGAGTGGCATGCAAAATCAAGTCACTTGGCACAAAATTCCTAGGTTGAACTTTCTTCTGATATGCTCGAGCCATTCGCTTTTGGTAGCACTAGGCATGGTGCAAGGCATGTAATCTGTGCTCGTCAATTAGGTCTAGCTGAACATAGCGGTCTTGGACCCATTCTGCCTCATCCAGTTTAGCTTCCTTCAAAATTCTTAGTGACAGGATTTCCACTTTGAAAGGGAGGACTGCTTCCATGTCATAGACAAGTGAATACGGCGTTGCTCCTATTTATGTTCAGACTGATGTCCTATAAGCCCATAGTGTGTAGGGGAGCTTCTCATGCTAGTCCTTGCGAGTCTCAGCCATCTTCTTCAAAATCTTGATCAAGTTTTTATTAGCTGACTCAACAGCACCATTCATTTGCGGCCGATAAAGAGAGCATCTGTGGTGTTTAAATTTGTAACTCTAAAGGTAGTCCTCAACTCTCCTTGCTATGAAGTTCATTCCGTTATCTGATATACGTGCATGTGGAACTCCATACCTAGCAATGATATTATTCTTGATGAATTTTTCTATAGCTGCCACTGTGACCATTTTGTACGATGCTGGCTCGACCCACTTTGTAAAGTAATCGATGGCCACAAGAATATACTGATGCCCGTTAGATGCAATTGGATGTATTACCCTGATAACATCAATTCCCCACGTAGAAAAAGGCCAAGGTGATGACATGCTATGCAACTATTGTGGGGGAGCATGTATGAAGTTACCGTGTACTTGGCAGATATGACATTTCCACACGAATTGACAACAATTCGTTTCCATAGTAGACCAGAAATAACCCTGCAATATGATTTTCTTGGCCAAGAGCACTCCATTCATGTGTGGACCACATGTGCCCGCATGAACCTTTAGCATCAGTATATCTGCCTCCTTCTTATCTGCACATCTAAGGAGCATTTGGTTGTATTATCTTCAGTAAAGGTGCCCTGCTCCAAGTACATATTTAGATGCCAATTGTATCAAGGTCTTCTTATTTGTTGCGGAGATGCCAGATGGGAAGTCACCGGACTCCCGGAAAACATTGATATTATGATACCAAGGCAATTCGATTGTCGGTTCTGCTTCTTAGATGTGCATGCAATGTGCAGGTTGCTCTACATAGGTCACCAAAATCTTTTCTGCCTGGGCCTCTGGCAGTGATAGCCATGACGCCAAGGTTGCTAATGCATCTGCATATGCATTCTTGGCCCACTTCATGAAAGAGAACTTAACCTCTTTGAATTCGACAATCAGCTTCAGCAAATGCTCATGATATAACACCAGTTTCTGGTCTTTAGTTTTCCAGTCACCATTAATCTGTGAGATGACCAACATTGCATCCCCATATACTCGAAGCTCTCGAATGCCTTGCTCTAGTGCCACCTGTAATCCCAAGATGCATGCCTTGTATTCAGTTTCATTGTTGGTGCATTCGAATGTCAGTTTCCTCGTAAAAGGAATTAGCTGTCCCTATGGCATTACTAAGACTACACCAATACCTCTTCTCCTTTTGTTGACTATGCCATCGAAGTATAGACACCACTGATGCTCATCCTTAGGGTTTTCTGACTCTACATCACCCATTGCAAATAGGATGTCTTCGTCTGGAAATTGTGTTTGTAGCGACTGATATTCTAGTAAGGGTAAGTTAGTCAAATGATCCGCCATCACCTGTCCTTTAATTAACTTTTGTGTCACAAAGGTAATGTCATATTGCGATAACATAACCTACCACTTGACACATTTGCCTACTAAGGTTGACTTATGGAACAAGTATTTGATAGGATCGTGACGACATAATAGCAAGACGGGGTATGCCATCATGTAGTGCCTGAGGCGCTGAGTGGCCTACACCAAGGATAAGCAAACTTTTTCTATGGTGCTGTATTTAACCTCGCAGTCATTGAACTTCTTGCTGAGGTAGTAAATTACCCTCTCCTTACGCCCTGATTCATCATACTGGCCTAAAATTGCGCCCATGGAGTGTTGTGTAGTTGAGAGGTATAATAACAGGGGCCATCGTGGCGTGGGAGGAACTAAGACTGGAGATTTCACCAGCAACTTTTTAATCTTGTCGAAGGCTAGTTGGCATTCATCATTCCAGTGTGTTTGTGCATTTTTCCTCAGGAGCTTGAAGATTGGCTCACAAATGGGTGTGAGCTGTGCTATGAACCGGTTGATATACTGTAATCGCTCCAACAATCCTTGAACTTCTTTTTCAGTGGCCAGAGGAGGCATGTCAATAATGGCCCTGGCTTTGTGAGGATCTACCTCTATTCCTCTCTGGTTGATGATGTATCCAAGAAGCTTTCCAGAGGATACCCCGAATACACATTTGTTAGGGTTGAGGCGGAGCTTATACTTCCTTAGACAGTCGAACAACTACCTTAGATAAGAGAGATGGTCCTCAGGCTCTTCGAACTTGGCGATCATATCATCCACATACACTTCAACATCTTGGTGCATGAGATCGTGGAATAATGCTGTCATGGCCCTCTGATACGTTGCGTCAACATTCTTTAGCCCAAATGGCATTACCCTATAGCGGAAGACTCTCCAAGGGGTGATGAAAGATGTCTTTTCCATGACTTCTTCTTCCATTCTTATCTAGTTGTATCCTGAGAATCCGTCCATAAGTGATAACATTTTATACCCTACTCTATTATCAACCAGAATATCAATGTGGGGAAGCGAGAAGTCATCCATGGGGCTCGCTTTGTTGAGATCTCGGTTGTCTATGCACATGCGAAACCATCCGTCTTTCTTTGGCACTAGCACCACGTTCATGAGCCACTAAGGATACAGGACGACCTTGAGGAAATTGACTTTATGCTGTTTCATGAATTCTTCCTTGAGTTTCAACAACCATTGAGGTTGCCATCTTCGAAGTTTCTGCTTAACTGGTTTTGAATTTGGCTTTAGTGGTAATGTGTGTACCACCACCTCTATGTCTAGGCCAACCATGTCATCGTAGATCCATGCAAAGACATCCACATATTCTTTCAAGAAAGCTATAAATTCTGCCTTTGCTTGTGGTGATAACTTGGCACTGATGCATGTTTCTTTAAGATCTTCTGCCGTGCCAATGTTGACAAGCTTTGTCTCTTCCTCCACATGTAGGTTAGGCCCCTTTGGGTCATTGTCATAAGGCTGAAACTACGAGAGTACACTTTCATCATTTTCATCATTCTTAGTATTTGTACCATCTACCTCGATAACATCACCTTCCTCTCCGTAAGCAATGAACTCAGATAGAATCTCCTACTCAAAAGTTGGATCTGTAATATCGATTGAGAGGATTTCCTCTGATTTTGCCCCTTGGTGGCGCTTCATAATGGTCACAGTGATTTTTGTATTTTTGTAGCTGCATTGTGCGACCTCTTCTTCAATATGCTTGTCTAGGCCGATTGAGGATTTTGAGCTCCCTACTTCTGAGGCTGGTGCATCTCTATTTAGATTTTTTGCTTTTTTAAGATTTTAAGATTTTTTGTGTTTTTTGACTTTTTTGACTTTTCTGTAATATTTACAAAGGATGTTGCATGCTGGCGGCTGTCCTGCTACTGACTGATATGATTGCTGTCGCTTGTACTATTTCCTGAGCCTAGCTCAGGGTCTTTTTTTCTTGTTCCTCACCCCTAAGCTGAGGCTTAGGCTACCAGTACCAGCTAGACCTGCCTTCCAGCTGATAGGAGATTAACTCCATTGGTCTAGCACACATTTTCTCTGACTCTTGAAGGACCATAATTGAAACTTGGTCCTGTGGTGGTACTGGTGATTCTGATTGGGATTTTGAAACAACTTCCTTTCCTTTCCTGATTCTATTGTGCTCTACTAGATCCTCTGCAAGCACTTCCAACTGTTCCTGGAACAAAATATCCAAGTCTTCAACTGTGTCATCTGTCAGGCTATTCTCTAAGTCTACTTTTTGAACAAGGTCTTGCATTGTTGTTGCCTGACGAACTACTGACTGTTCTGACTCTGGCAACACTGTAAAATTCTGGAACTGTTGACGGATCTGCTCAATACCCTACTCTGACTGATCATTCTCTGGATAAGACTCTTCTAGACAAATTCAAACCGTTGCTGATTGTGTCACTAAGACTGTGAATGGACTTTGGTTCGGATTCAAGATGCCTGCACTAGTGAAGTTAGTCAAATCGCAGGGAATGATCAAACTTGGAAACTTACAGGAGCGCGAGAATCTCTTCTTCTGGAATTGATGCACATATCCTAATCCTTCGTGTTCCCTCCACTCTTCCGCCTTGATTGGCTCAGCGATTCCTTGGTCGTATTGCCCGAGGGGGGGGGGGGGGGGGGT
>JAMKQA010146396.1:0-10773 GCA_024699735.1 Posidonia australis
CAATATATATATATATATATACACACACACATACACACACACACACACACACACACATATATATATGTATATACATATATATATATATGTATATACATATATATATGTGTGTGTGTGTATCAAAAGCATAAAACACCTCAATTCAGGATAAAGTCCTAGATCAGCAAACCGAAATGGAACGATCAACCGAACCTGGGCTCAGAGCATTAGATTGACAGACCGAAAACCACACAGTCGACTGAACTAGGTGATTTAGTCAACACTTGAGACTTTCAAAAAGGCAGATTGAACAAACTTGGTTGACCGAACCAAGAGTCAAGGGGACATTCTGAAGCAAAAACGGCATACCAAGTAAAAACAGTATGCCAAATCAAGCGATAGTAGGACACTCCAATTTGGGACTCAAAACTTAATCCTGCAAAACACTATACCAAACCACACATGCCATTTATCAAAATGAAGATCTCGACGAGATCTTCCAATCGGGACAAGAATCACAGCAATCCATTGCCCGTGGCATAAGCAAACACTAGGAAACCACATGGGGCACTATTCACCCCAACACAATAAATAGGGCTATAAATGGCCTACAATTGCACAGTAAATTCCTAAAAATTTACTACAATCATCCACACACTATCATGCACCTAAGAATCCAATTGGAAACTAAAAAAAGCCTACGGGGTGTGGACCTGGCATCGAAGATGACGACAACATGAGCGGCGAATGACACACCTGCTCCCCCTCCTCCATCCACGAGCTCTAGATCTTCTCCTCCTCTTCCTAATGACAATGGTGGCACAACAACGGTGACGACGATGATGAGCTCCTCCTTTGGCCATATCTCCCTTTCTCTCCCTCACCCTCACCCTCACCCTCACCCTCTCGTCTCATCTCTCTCTCTGTCTCTTTGTCTTGCTCTTGCGTGAAAAGGAAGGAGAAGAAGAAGAATAAGGAGCAGATAGGAAGGAGGGGTGGCAAAATAGAAGAAAAAGAAAGAAAGGAGGGAAAGAAAAAGCCATGAGTACGAAACCGAACCTCGCGACTACTCCCCATCCACGTGGCTCGTTCAAACCAACGATTAGCTACCAGTGCATGCCAACAAACCTCCATAGCCCAAAGCAAACCCTCAAAACTTCCACGAGGGTCAGCACCGCATCACAACCTCACAACACCAAGAAGGTCTGAAACCTACTAATCCAAGCGTAGAACGTTGCGAAAGCTGCATTTCGCATTGAACGCATGGGACTTAGTGTCTAACGATGCAAAACTCCATTAAAATATTTAACCAAAACACCACTTTTAAAACTGGGTCATTACATTATGCCTTCACTATAAACCGTTTGTAAAATTTCTATATTTAGTGAGGACATTAGTGAGGACAAATCTCTAGCATCCTTCCTTTCCTTACTTCCTTCCTTCCTTTGCCTTTCCTCCGAACAATCTCCTCTTCATACTCCCTCTCCTCCTCTTCTGTAAACCTCCTCCTCAATGTTCGCACCCTCTTCCTCTCCTCCTCCTGTGCACCCACTCCTCCTCCTTGATCATTGTCTACTACAACTCCACTTTGATGCTCCTTCTCGATTGCCACCCTTCCTCCACCACCCTTTCAGCCATCGCCTTCACCTATGCCTCCGACTCTACCTATGCCTCCGATTCCACCTCTTCCTCCACTTGCGCATTTGTCTCCACTTGTGCCTTTGACTCTACTTGTGTCTTCGACTCTACCTCCGCCTTCACTTGCGCATCCACCACCACCTGCACCTTCGCCTCCACCTATGCTTCTGACTTTACTTGTGCCTCCACCTACACCTTCGCCTCCACTTGTGCCTTTGACTAGACCTATGCCTCCGACTCTACCTAAAGGTTTAAACATATTCACCACTCAAGTTGAGTGACTAATATTGAATGGAAGAGAATGCATCTCACTTAGTATGCTTTTTTTTAGAATGTAGATGTTATATGCTCTAGTCTGTGTGCTATTCATAAGAACAACTCCACTACTCCTTTTAATCTTCATTGATTTGAAGTACTATCATCAGTCTTTGTCATGGAATTGTATGATTGTATTGGAGAATTTGGCTATTGTTTCTTGGGTTAGGATGTAGATGGTTTCTTTCTCCAAGATTTGATTGCTTAGTGATTTTATTTACCTTTTTGTGTAAAGATGTTTTCCTTTCCCATGCTTGTACCAGCTAGGTTTTTGCTATCAACATAGTCCCTCATACCAAGCCACTCACTTATACAGAAGACTCAGATATTCAGCTGATCTGAGGTCAGGGTATCACCAGTTGAGCATACGAGACTTAGATATTCAAAAAACTGCTTTCCGGACATGGTACGGGCATTACGAGTTCATGGTGATGCCTTTCGGCTTGACTAATGCATCAGGTGCATTTATGGATCTGATGAATAGGATTTTCAGCCCTTTTCTGGACCAGTTTGTTGTGGTTTTTGTTGATGATGTGTTGGTCTATTCCTTCTTATGTTGAGACTCACACCTTGCACCTGAGGGCGATTTTGGATACTCTGAGGCGTCATCAGCTGTATGCAAATTCTCCAAGTGTAAGTTCTGGCTAAGCGTAGTCATGTTCCATGGCCATTTGATTTTTGGAGATGGCATCAGAGTGGATCCTACCAAGGTCGGGGTGGTGAGCGGTTGGAAGCGATCCAGGACTGTGATGGAGATCAAGAGTTTCTTGGGTCTAGTGGGCTATTATAGTAAGTTTATTAGGGATTTCTCCTCCATAGCCGCACCTTTGACAGAGTTGACCACGAAGGGAGTTCTATTTTATTGGGACCAGAATTGTAAGGCGAGTTTCCAAGAGCTGAAGTCTCATCTGGTTCTGCCCTTATGTTGACTCTGCCTTCTGAAAGTGGTGGCTTCACTGTGTATAGTGACGCCAGTGGTGTTGGGTTGGGTTGTGCTCTGATGCAGCATGGCAATATCATCGCATATGCTTCGTGCCAGTTGAAGGATCATGAGAAGAACTACCCGACCCACGACTTGGAGATAACTATCGTAGTGTTCGCTCTCAAGCTTTGGCGACACTACCTCTATGGAGAGAAGTTTGAGGTCTTCACCTATCATCAGAACTTGAAGTATATCTTCTTGCAGAGGGACCTCAACTTGAGGCAGCGTTGTTGGGTGGAGTATCTGAAGGACTATGATTTCAGCCTTTCCTACCACCCTGGAAAGGCCAACGTGGTCGCCGATGCCCTGAGTTGGCGTACGCATGTGATAGCAAGCCTAATGGTCAAGGAGTGGATCATGCTGGAGGATCTGGTGAACTATAGGTTGAAGCGGCAAGCTCAGGGGATGGTTGGTGCCTGGATGGCCAATCTGTTTGTTTGTCCTAAGTTGCTCGAGTTTGTTGTCACTTGTCAACAGTTGGATCCGTTTGTTCAAGCTGTGTTTGAGAAGCTGGAGGCTGGTTGAGAGCCTCATTTCTCTGTTGGGGCATATGGAGAGTTGAGGTATGATATGCGCCTATATGTGCTCCAGCATGAGGAAGCACACCGGTCTAGGTACATTATCCACCTTGGGAGTACGAAGATATACCGAGACCTGAAGCGGAACTTTTGTTGGCCTGGCATGAAAAGGGATGTTGTTGACCATGTGGCAAGATGTACTACCTACAGCTAGTCAAGGCAGAGCACCAGAGACTTGGAGGGACCTTGTAGCCATTGGACATTCCTGTGTGGAAGTGGGAGCACATCTCGATGGACTTCATGACTAGTTTGCCGCAG
This sequence comes from Posidonia australis, assembly GCA_024699735.1. Lineage (NCBI taxonomy): Eukaryota > Viridiplantae > Streptophyta > Magnoliopsida > Alismatales > Posidoniaceae > Posidonia > Posidonia australis. Next base: position 3,751 of record JAMKQA010146396.1, read on the forward strand.
ACTCAGAGGAAGAACAACATCGTGTGGGTGATCGTGGACCGGCTGACCAAGTCTACTCACTTCCTGACCATTCAGGTGAAGCTTTTGATGCACCGCCTGATGGAGTTGTATGTGTCTGAGGTGGTTAGGCTGCATGGTGTTTCAGTGTCCATTGTGTCGGACAGAGACACGAGGTTCACCTCAAAGTTTTGGAGAACTCTGCAGGAGGCCTTTGGCACTGTGCTCAACTATAGCACAGCATTTCATCCTCAGTCGGATGGTCAGACAGAGAGGACTATCCCGACGCTGGAAGATATGCTCAGAACATGTGCCTTAGACTTTCAAGGGAGTTGGGAGGACCATCTGCCATTGATTGAGTTCGCCTACAATAATAGTTATCACTCAAGCAACGGGATGGCGCTGTACAAAGCCCTGTATGGTTGGCCATGCAAATCATCGGTTTGTTGGAGCGAGGTGGGTGAGCGTCAGTTGATTGGCCTTGAGCTTGTGCAGCTTTATGTGGACAAGGTGGATTTGATTCGTAGTAGGCTATTGGCTGTGTAAAGTCGGTAGAAGAGCTACGTCGACAAGAGGCACAGACCGCTGGAATTTCTGGTGGGAAACTATGTGTTCCTGAAGGTGTTGCCGACCAAGGGTGCCATGTAGTTCGGGAAGCATGACTAGTTGAGTCCTTACTATATTGGCCCGTACCAAATCACCTAAAGGATCGTTGAGGTTGCCTATTGGTTGAATCTACCACCAGAGATGTCGTCCATGCACGACGTGTTCCACGTCTCCATGCTGAGGAAGTGCCTGGCTGACGCATCTCATGTGATCCCAGTTTAGCCAGAAGGGTTCCAGGAAGATCTGTCCATTGTAGAGGATGCTGACCAGATTGTTGACCGCAAGGAGCAGGTACTGCGAAACAAGGTGATTCCACTGGTTTTGGTGCGGTGGCCGCATCATGGAGCCGATGAGGCGACGTGGGAACGTGAGGAAGCCATCCTAGCCCAGTATCCATATCTTTTTCGTCCAGTGATTTCGAAGGCAAAATCTTCTTTTACGGGGGTTAGGATATAGCACCCGTAAAATCATTTTGTAATTATTTACATTTTAATGAATTTATTCCTGGACAGGTGTTATTGTTCTAAGGCTCGTTTGTGTGGTTTTGTGTTTGGGCTTGGGCCCCGTGGGCTAGCTTCTATTTACGTGTCCTTATGCTTGGTTGGCACTGTACATTGTGTTATTGTTCATGTGGGCCTGGGTGTGGGACCATGTGAGTCCGTGTCATGGGCTAGTTGTTGTGACTGGTGGTTGGGTGGTGGCCGTTGAGCTCGTGCGGGGTGCTGGTGGCTGAAGTGCGTAGGTGAGCACGTTCTCAGCTACAACGTGCGCAGGGCTTTATAAGTCACCCACGTCGCACTTCTCTGTCGCTCGTCGCCCGTCTCCTTCCTTCTTCTCCTCCTCGTTGGGCGCACACCTCTATTTCCCCACCTCCCCTTCCCTTCCTCCTCACTCTTCTCCCTTCCCCACCCATTTCTTTCCCCACCCGTCACCCCCGTTCTTCCTCCCCTGTTTCGTGCGTCGGCGAGAGAAGGAGAGAGAAGTGAGAGAGGCGGAGGCACTGTGAGGCTTGACGTTGGCATGGCGGGTGCTCCAGAGGTTGTGGAAGCTCCCGTACACGTCGTCGTCACCAGAGTCGGTCGGGGGATCACTGGAGCGCATTTCTCAAGTACGCACCTCCAACCCATGAATAGAGAGCATGAAATTGGTAGAAATTGATAGGATTGCATAAAATCCAGGCAAATTTACATTCTTAGAATTTATTGTGAATTTATGAGAATTTATTGTGGTTTTATGGATATTGATGGCGACAATTGAGTTTTATGTCGTTTTGACACTCCTGCCTTTGTGAATTTATATCTTAATGCGTGGTGAATAGATTTTGGTTTTGTTTGTCGGGTTTTGGAGTAGATTCAAGGGTCTACATCTTATGTTTTATGTGAACTTCTTGGTGTTGGTTTTGGGGGTCCAATTGTTGGATCCAGTTGGGCGATTTTGAATAGTAGGGTTTGGGTTATTTTCTGGTTTTTCGCAGAAATCAGTATACCAAACCATTTCGGTATGTTATTTTTCTGTCAGTTTGGTCCTCTTGTCGAAGTTTGGTCGTCCGATTTTGGACGATTGACTGAATCAGTGGATTTCGGTCAACCGAACCAATTCTTGTATACCAATTTTGGCCAGAGTGTTGATCGTTGACCTGATTCGATCGACCGATCCAAATTGGTCTACCGAACCAGGGATTTTTGGCATACCAAATCCCATTTTCGGCATGCTGAATCAGGGTCCAAATATGTTTATAAAATGTGATTTTCGAAGGTTTTCCGGATTGGTTTGTATTGTCCCTTTGAGATGGGATTGTGGATCGTTAGTGATGGTCCCTTGGGATGCCTGATGTGCCGTTTTGTCGAAGTTTTGGAAGAGTTTTCAAAGATATAAAATGGTTTTGAAAATGATTTCAAAAGAGATGGTTGGTCCATTTTTGGAAAATGGTTTTCTGTGTGAGGGCCGAGACAATGTGGGATTGTGTTGTTGGGACCAAGGAATGTGACGACATTCTCAGGTAGTCAGGTGCGACTCCCTGGTCAAGGTCAAGGGCCTGATACCTGTGGCTGAGGGCCATCGGGTCCTGGAGGTATGAGACTCCTTGACAGTCATCTCAAGGCTAGGGTTGTGGTCCGCTGGTTGAGGTGTCTTGTGGCATGACGGGGTGGTATGATACTCCTACTGTCGCTGTGAGCACTGAGGTTCGGGTGTCGTCGGTTGTGGAGGTATGACACTCCCTCCTGAGCACTGTGCATGGAGGATACCGTGGGGAGGTGTACCCTGTGGTGGCCAATGCTGGTGGGACACGTGCCTCGTAGCTGGTAGTATCCTGAGAGACAGGACAGCCTTCTCGGGGAGGGGTTGGCTTTGTAAGGGTTCTATAGGTGGGAGAATCGTAGGACGGTGCAGCTCCTGCATAGGGTGGCACGTTGTGGCAGTGTAGACGTCGTTGGTGGCTTTTCGGTGGACTACTTGTGGCCAAAGTTTGGTTGCTTGGCGTTGAGCTTCCTGACTTATTGTGTGTGATTTTGGCCATTGAGGGCCTTTGCTTGTGGTTTTGGGTTAGTAGAGCCCCGATTGTGATTTTGGCCAGTGTGGGCTTGGTTTGTGAGGTTTTAGAGAATATGGTTTGCGAAATGAATTTAAAAAGAAAATTAATTATGATTTTGTTTTCTCGTCGTTTTTCGTAGGGTCCGTGTTGGGTGACTTCTATCAGTCATGCGTTTTTCTTGTGTTTTGGGTTGCAGGTGCAGGCATGCAGAAGGTTTAGCATAGTGCGTATATATCAGAGACTCGTAACACAAGGTTCCTGGTAGTTTGGTATTTGCTGTTTAACTTTGAATTTCCTGTAATTTAATTTGTTTAAATTGTTACGGGAGATTTGGGATGCTACAGATTTTGTATTAGAGCTCTAGGTTCACTAGGTCGCATTAGGTTAGTGCTATACCTAGGGTCTCTGGTCTAGAAATGAAAAGTTTGGAATAAGATAGAGTGGAAGGTTCAATAAGTGCACAATATATCTATGAAGAGGTTGCCACTTTTTGTTTGAGATATTTCTCTTCAGATGTTAAAACAATGCATAATCGAGTACAAAGGAACGATGATATGAGAGTTGAGGAATAAAACAATATACTTTCTGTGTTTTGTTCTTTTGCTTGTCCTTTTGGAAAGGGGAAAGAGCGTCTACTGACTCAGAGCGAGAAAGATGCTGTAGAGTTATATGTTCTTAACAATTGCGATGAAATTGAATCCTTTGTTGAGTATTTTTTGCTATCTTTCTTGATATATCTATTCAATAAATTTAAATAATATATTATCTTACTATGTTCTAAATTTTTAATTATAGTTAATTTAAAGAACAATTAATGGTCGATCGTCTTAGTCTAAAAGATGATGATATCTTGGACTTATTGAGGAAGACAATTTTCTGAGTGGTTTAGAAGTTATGTAAACCAACTTGATCCTAGCTTTAAGCAAAAACTTTTAAAGGACTTAGCTTTTGGTTATATTTTTCAAGTAAAGTTGTATGAAGCTTGCTTTACAAATGGGTATCGATTTCACACACAAGGATACGTTTGGGGATTGACTGCTCAAAAGTCAGGAGTTATGATGAACGGATCCTGTTATGAAGAATATCATATTGACTATTATTGTATCTTAAAAGAGATGTTCGAGTTGGAATACTCTGGTGTAAATAATGTGATATTGTTTCTTTGTGATTGATATGACCCTAAGGAGGGAGTCACACACAACATCAGGTATGATATTGTAGATGTTATACCAAATAAATACTTGAGGAGATTCGATCCGTTTGTGTTAGCTTTACAAGTAGATCAAGTTTGTTTTGTACCTCAAGTTTCAGGAAGAGGAAGAAAGATAAATCTTTCAGTGTGATGAAGATCAAAGCACGTGCCTACATTACTATGGATGGTGATGCTATAGATAAGGAGTTTGAAGACTTATATCAACCTGACTACGAGCCTCCACAACTGATAGTTGTAGACCATGCTCTTGATCAAGTCTCTATAATTCCACCAAATTTAGTGTTGTGGCAAATTGAGGATGAAGAAGGAACATTTGTAGAAGAAGACAATGAAGACAATGAAGAAAATGAAAAAGAAGAGAGTGTTGACTATAGTGATGAAGACTAAGGAGAGTTTTTTGTAATTTTGGTATATACCTTCTTTAATTTGCTTTGTAAACTCCTTTAAACTTGCATTCTATAGATATATACTAATAGTGAAACATTGATCTATTATTTCAATATAGTTTTAGTTCTAAATTTTGATATATACCAACCAATTAAGATGATATAAAAAATTAACAACTTAGTTTCAATTCACGTTCGTCATGGCTTTTTTATTGAACATTGTTGTCATTCTTGTGCTTGTAAGTACCATCAACTAATGCGTTTAAATTCAGATATGATTTTCATCTTGGCATGAATCTTACATGAAAATTTTAATGTATTGTTTATGATATTAGATGCTTGGATTTAATAGAAGTGGTTGACACTACAATGGATCTGGTAGACATGGTTCATCGGATCATTGAGGGATCGATCCTAGTACTTATACGACTGCTTAGTTGCTTGAGTTCATTCATTCACATGGTTTGTCACCACCTGGAGCTGGGTCGACACCTTCGACCACTTTGATTGAGGTTCCCACCTCTCCTCCTGTGATTAGGCATAATACTACTCCACAGAGTAGTGTTGCATGTTAGGTTCAGCCTAAGTTGTCTCCCTCTTTAGCAGCAATAGGTAATTAATATAATGAAATTATAGTTTTTAAGTCTTTATATTAAATATACTTACTGACATATGTTTAATTTTATTGATAATGAACAAAAATGAGAACAACAACCACAAGGAGGATATGCTAAAGTTTCTCAGAGACTATGACCTTTTCTAGAGCTTGATTCTGACGGATAACTTATTATTCTTTTTAATTTGGTGGTAGTCAACATGTTACTCTTTTTTGTTACTTAACTTAATTTAATTGCATTAACTTCAAGAGGAGTAACAAGATCTTGTCAGAGATCACAAAATGTTTTAGATCTTATGCATCAACTATTGAGTACTAGTGGTCACATTTGCATTCCGATGAGAAGGAAAGAATATTTGATGCGCTATTGGTAATAAGTAATCTTTATCTTTATTTTTAAATTAAATAGTTAGTATATTAAATTAATAATGATGTTTGATTTATATTGTAACGACCCAGGTTTTAGGAATGGTGTTTGGCTAGATAATTAAGGTGAAATTCAGGCGTGTTAGGCTTTGGGGGTCCCAATGCCTAATGTGGGACACGTTCTCAGTATTATCGGATGCTTGGATTGTGGGTTTCTGGCCTTTTGGCGTAGTGTGGTTTGGGTGCTGTGCTGGCCCTCATAGGAGTTTTGTGGGTTTCTCCTGGGCCGTGGAGGGTTTGGTGGCGGGTCCCTGGTGGCACGAGTCACGTGGACATGGAAGGTCGCGTGGTTTGGTTTCGTGCTTACGGCTTCTTTTCTTTCCTTTCCTTCTTTCTCATTCCTTTCCTTTCTTTCTTTCTTTTCTTTGTTTCTCCTCCTTAGGCCCCACCCCCACCCCCTTCCTCCACTTCTTCTTCTTCTTCTCCTCCCAAGCGTGGGAGAGGGAGAGAAAAGAGAGAGGGGAGGCGGGAGGGAGAGAGGGTTGAGAGTGAGAGAGAGGGGGAGATGGTGGGGAGGAGGACGTTGTAGCCGCCGCCGTCGCGTGGAGGAGAGGAGCAGCTGGTGGCTGGAGGAGGAGCGTCACCGTCCATCTTGCGTCGCCGCGTCTTCGGCGGAGGTACGCATCTTGTAGATTTTATTTTGATTCCAAATTTGTACCATAGGTGCATGTTAGTGTGCTGGTAATTGTAGTAAATTTTATAGAATTTATTGTGCATTTGTGGGCCATTTATGATCGTATTTATGGTTTGAGGTGAATAGTGCCCCTTTGTGTTTTCTGTGGTTTTCTCGAGATCCGCTTGATGGATCTCGGTGTTGTTTGTCTGGTTTGGAAGATCTCATTGAGATCTTCATTTTGATATATTGTTTGCATGGTTTGGATTAGTGGTTTGCATGATTGGGCTTTGGGTCCCATTTCGGGTGCCCTGTAGTCGCCTGGTTCGGCATGCCAATTATTTCGGTATGCCGTTTTTATTGCTGATTGTCCCCTCGACCTTTGGTTCGGTCGACGGAATTTATTCGGTCTCCCGTTCTAGGAGTCTAGGGTGTTGACAAAATTTTTGGTTTGGTCGACCGAACGTTTTTTGTTTGCCAAATCAGGGGTTTTCGGTCAACGGAGTGGTTTTTCGATCTACCGATCTGGTGCCCAGAGCCTAGGTTCAGTCGACCGTTCCATTTTGGTCTACCGATTCAGGCCTTGATCCTGCATTAAGTTATCTTATGTTTTGATTAATATATATATATATA
>JAMKQA010146401.1:0-10571 GCA_024699735.1 Posidonia australis
TCTTGTGTTTTCTTGGTTTTCCTCGTCTTTCCATTAAAAGACTAGGTGGCGACTCCTTTCCTTATCCTTTTTATCTTCCCTTTGGTGTTTCCGAGTCTCATCTCTTCCTCTAGATTCACCATTTTCACCGTGACTGTATCGGACCTCCCAGTGTGTTTCCGCACACCAGAGTAGGTTTGGTGAACCGCGCCTAGGGGTTCCACCGGCATGGTCACAGAAAGATTACTTGTATTAGTCTGTCATGATCACACTATACAATCTACCTCCTTTGATGTTGTAATATCCCAATTTGTCACATACTTGTACCAGTACTACTCAAACTATTTATTTAATAAATAACTATAAAAGAAACTATGATCTATCAAAGAAAATAAAGTCTTCCACTACCTAGAACCTTAGTGTGTAGCTATGTGGCTCCTACTATGGGCACCAAAATTGGACTACATCTGGAAACAAAATCACAAAACAAAACACACGAGTTACCTCAAGTCACTTAGTACGCGTCCACCAAAAATTACGCCAAAATCCACCATAAAATCTACAAATCACGGTTGTCAAAACCAAGTCAAAAGGCATCTCAAATCTATAAAACTCATTCACAATTTCTAAGAATCTACTTTGCAAAACATGCTTGTAGACACCCCAATTTGCAACCACTTGGTCAGTGAATTTCTCTAGAAGAGCTTACTACAGTTGTGACGAGGCATTTCTCAATACCTAGGGGGCACATTGCCCTGTTTTCAGAGAGCCTGCCTGTTGGTTGTGACGAGGCATTTCTCAATACCATAGGCTGCTACGTGCACACACGTCCACTGCATGACACTGCATCTCCACTGTCTTCTCCTCCTTCCTCAACCCTCCACAAACACCACAAAAGCTCCCGGAGCTTGCAACCAGAGTCCACGGCTATAGGAGCCATTGGAACCCAATGATAGCTCGTGGATGTGGGAGGGGGAAGCTAGGTATCCTCGGCCCAGTTTTTTTGCTTAGGACCACTCCATGACATGTGGGTATGCTTCTTGGATGTGTGCCTATGTGTTTTGAGTGGCTTCGAATCGTGATTGGCTGGTGGAAGTTTGCAGCTTGCTGTGGAGGTGCCTGGCGCGCAAGTTGCTGACGCACCATGCTGGTGTAATTCACCGATGCATCAACCCAAGGCATAGTGTAACGATCCAATTTCTTAGGCAACATTAGGCTAGGTATTCAATTTGGAATCTAGGTGTGTTAGATGCTGGAAATGTTGCGTCTAATGTTAGATGCTGGAAATGTTGCGTCTTATGCCTGCGATATTGATTTCTGGCATTGTAAGTGTTAGATGCAACGTATGGTGCGTCTTATGTTAGACACTTGGAAGGCTTCATATAACACTTGTAGATTTGTTCATTAGACGCATGCAAGAATGCGTCTTTTGTAAGACACATGGTCGGTCACGTATAACATTTTGAGTTTTGCTGCTGCCTATATATAGTGCAAGTCAATGGTTTTTCGAGGATATTTCTTTCCTCCATCCCCTGGCCTGGTGTGGGGCTGTCTCTAGTGGCTTTCTAGGTACTTGGGAACTTTGTAGAGAGAAAGAGAAGAGGTGTGATGGATGGTTGGAGGGTGTTCGGCGCTTGGTCGAGTGCTCATGAGAAGCATCGGATCGCTGTTTGGCTCACTTCGAGTTTGCTACGTACACATCCCTTTAGATGAAATTCAATTTGCTTTAGAGATAGGATTTTGATGCATGGTGGTTCAAGGATGCTTCCCTAGTCTTAATTCACATTTCCATGTGTTGTGGGGTGGTAGTGCTTGGTTTGGGGAGGGCCTTTTAGTCCTAAAGTGCAAATAGGGGATAGGATGCTAAGGCTGATGCGTCTTATGTATGATGCATAGCTTCTTACGTCTTATATCCTTGGTGCATTTTCCTCTCCTATTTAATAGTGGTTTGGGTAGAGTTTGAATGTTATGTAGTATGTAGTAGATAATGTGCTCTATTCCTTCTATATTTGATTCCCTGTTATGAGAGTAATCATGCATGTTAGAATCTAGGAGGTTTCATTTATGATTTGGACCCTAGGGTGTATGACTCAGGGCTCCTTGTGTCTAACATTAGACGCATGTTTCCATGCATCTTACACTCTAGATTGATAGCCTGAATGTATGCTTAAATGGATTTAGGAAACTGTTGATAAGATGCATGTAGTGTAACTAGTAGTAATTAATCATATTTGACCCCATTTAGGAGATAATTAGAATGCAAGAGGATTTTAGAAGGAATTCCTTGAAAAATAGTATTTTCTATGTTCGACGCTAGGATAAGTAGCATCCAACATTGGAAGTCGGCATCTTTAGCGTCTAACATTTGTAAACTGAATTTGGCGTCCTCTTGGCAAAAACAATTGATATAAAGGTATATTGACCTAGGAATTCTCCTTAAATGGCCTAGATGGATGATAAGGACAATGTGAAACCTCAAAGATTAATTCATTTGAGAATAGGTAGTGTTTGGGTGTGCTGTGCTCTGAGTTGGATCTTAGTAGCATTGACTATGGTGTTAGACGCTGGGAATGTCAGCATCCAACATTGGACGTTAGGGTGTCAATGTCCAACAACTGCTGTGTGTTTTCTTCCCAGTTTTGCTGATATAAGAGTATATTGACCTCTTATTTACCATTGAATTATTGTTTGGAGTGTTTTATTACGGGTATGAGGTTTCAAATAGTTTTTAAATGATTTTGAAAGAAAATACTGAATAATTAGAAAGATGTTTTCCAAGGGATTTGCTAAAGAAGGTTTTTCAATGATTTTTGAGGATAGTGTTGAATGTTTTGGATAATGGTTTTTCCCAAAAGGATTTAAAGAAAATGTGGTTTGAGCTGGTGGTGTTTTGAGAACTTTAAAATGCTTTCAAATTGGTTTCCAAAAGAATTTTGGAAAAATTGCATATGCCTTACAAAGTTTTGGAAAATGCTTTACTGTGTTTTCAGTGTGTGGTGAAACTAAGAGGCTGAGGCAAGTGTTCATTGGATCCTGGAAGTATGATACTTCTGGATTGTCATTTACGAGGCTGAGGCCTGCTAGTTGAGGTGCTGATTAGACTTAGACGTATGATACTCTGCTTGTTTTGAGTACCGAAGAGCTAGGATACTGATGGGACCCAGGGTATCGTGGTAATGGACCCAAGGGATATGAAACCTTTGAGTAGCTCCATGATACACTGTATAGTCTGAGTACTGAGGTTTTGTAGGAACCATGTAGCCAACAGACCGTACCTACACAGGGTAGTGAGACCTCTAAGTAGTTAGGGACGTGTTCTAGGTCATGGTTGCCGAGTCTTGAGTCCGAGGATTGAGCTTGTGGCTATTAGCTGTGGTATCACAGGACCCGACGTATGGTAGACCTAGGCTACCCTCAGTGCTGATGCTGGTCGGGTCTGGGGTTAGAGTCCCCAAGTGCACTCACTCAAAACTATGAGCTGTGGTACTGCAGGACCCAAGATATGATAAACCTAGACTACCCTTAGTGCCAGTGCTGGTCGGGTCTGGGGTTAGAGTCCCCAGGTGCTCGAGTACCAGGAGTGTCTTGAGGATAGTGAGGCTGTGGCTAGGGCGACTGGACACCTACACTAGGTGGTCTACCGCGACACTGCAGACACTGTTGGTCATGCTTTGGTGGACTGCTTGTGGCTAGTATTGATTGTTTGGCACCAAACAACACGACTTGTGAGGCTTATAAGCTGGGACGAATAGTTGCGACTATTCGTGGCAGTGCAGTGGATTCAAGGACCTTGTCTCTGTCGATAACTTGTGGCCAGTTGTTGTTGAGACCTAGTGACTTTCACCTGTAAGTGGTGATGTGGCCTCGTGTGGTTTTCGCCTATGAACGGTGATGTGGCCTTGTGTGGTTTTCACCGGTGAGCGGTAATGTAGCCTTATGTGGTTTTTTCCCATGAGTGGTGATATGATTTTGTATGGTTTTCGCTCTTGAGTAGTGATATGGTTTTGTGTGGTTTTCGCACATAAGAGGCGTTACAATTTTGTGTGGTTTTGTCGTGTGAATGGCATTACTGTTTTGTGTGGTTTTCGCTCGCAAGTGGCGTTACAGTTTTGTGTGGTTTTTGCCCGTAAGTGGTGTCACAGTTTTGCTTGGTTTTTGCCCCATGAGTGGCAATGTGTTTTGTGTGGTATCCTCCCATGAGTGGCGTTATGGTTTTTGAAAATTGGAAATTGTGCTGGTTTTTGAGGTATGATTTCTAAATGGATTTGAATTGAGATCTTGTGTTGGTGTGGCACTGTAGTGCAGCGTGGACTTGATTTGGTAAGTATGGCCATTTCGAGTAATGCATAAAGGTGTTGAAAGCATACATTTAGTTTTGAACGGAATGAAAGAAAATGATTTTGGAAAGACAGAATATGATTTTGAAAGGAAAGAAAAAGAATGGTTTCAAAAGCATGGATTTTAAAGGCATAATTTTCAAGATTTTGTGGCTTGTGGGGCAATAGTGTATTGCCCTATTGTAGTAATGTGGCATCCAAGAGAGATGCCAAAGTTGTGTACATGCGTTAGGTGAGGTGTGTGTGCTGGGTGACCTTTCAATGGTCACTTACGTGTGTGTTTGTTGATGTTTTTCGCAAGTGTAGGATAGAAGTAGGAGTTTGCTAGTGTGTGTAGAGCTAGAGTCACCCGTCCACATATTAGGGATTTTAGTGAGTTTTTAATTTAGTTAATGGTTCTTTTATTTGTATTGTTAAATGATGGATTTAGTTGTAGAACTAATGTAATTAATTGTTGTAAAAAAATGTGTAGTTAGGTTGAGAGGTGACAACTTAGGGCGGGTCGTTACACACAATCCACATGTTAAGCCCTACTTGACCCTCATGCTTTCATGATGTTTTTTCTTTCTATGTTTATATTGCATGCATGTTTTTTGTTTTGTATCCATTCCTCTTACTATGTATGTGTAGACATCCCGATTTTGAGGCGGTTTGTAAGCGAACTCTCCAGAAGATGTTGCTTTGAATACGGCAAGCCTAACCTCATTCAAACTTTATTTGACATCTTGGTTACCCTAAGCCTATAACGAACTTATGATTCGATTAACACTTCAGGCAGTTAGATGTGGAGTACCATTGTGGAGCACCATCATGGTGCACCAGGTTGGAGCACCAAACTAGCGCAAGGTGGAGCACCAAGTTGGCGCACCAATATGGAGCACCAAGCTGGCGCACAACCACTTTTCAGGGTGCTGGCTGTTGGCTTTCCATCTTCTGTGCTTGTAACCTCCCCCTGCAAATATTCCTCTACGAATCTACGCAGGACTGTTGATTTCCGAGGCTTTTGGCATCCCAAGGCTTTACAACTTCATCTCCTTTAAAAGCCACCCATGAGCAACACTTTTGGCTCTCTTAACAATTCACCACTTCCTAGCAGCCAACACGTCCACTTCCTGATCATCCCTTTTGCATCCCTGAGCACCCCTAGCTGTATCCAAAGCACCAAGGAGAAGACACCTCGAGTCACCCAAGGAGTACACCAAAGGTATGTTCCCTTTTCACTTCCATGTAGTCTTTGCATGACACTCTGAATAGAGCTCACACTGCAAACTTAGTTAATATAGTGTTTTTATGTTGATGATACTTGCACTCTTTGCTATGTTGATATTTGCTTGCACTTTTTGCTATGTGGATGTTCACTTGCACTTTTTTCACTTAGTTTGGAGTTTATGATGCTTTTTCATGAAGTTCTGTTCAATATTTGTCTATCATGATAATTGCTTGTACTGTGATGTACCCTTTGCATTCCACATCATGTTCCCATGCTATTTAAGTCAACCAGGATACTCCCATGCATCATAAAAAAACCATAGGTAGCTGCAGTCTTAAGGAACCCATGAATATGCATAGATAAAGATAGAATGAAATGAATGTTTTAGACTTGATTACTTAGTATAATTATGTTCCCTAGCATCTAGGTGAATGATCTGAATAATCAGTCATGTAATTACTTGCATGCATTTGGCCCAGGCTCTGAAATCAAATCTGAATAATCATTCAACTGGCGCACCATCCTGGCGCACCAGCCTAGTCACAGGGTGCAAGCAGCCTATTTTGCATCATGATTTGCATGCCTTTCTGATTGTTTTGGACTATGATCTTTTTGATGTTTGATCTCTGATATACCATGTTCATTCTTGCATAAGTTCATCATATAATAACACTATTTGCATTAGTTTTGAATCTAGTGCATTTGGCTTGCCACTAGGGTCTGGTGAATTGGTTGCCTTCTTGGACTCTTGTTTAGAGAGTTCTTATGCATCAGTCCATGATCCAGAACCAAGTAGCATGGTTGAAATTCATTTGCTTTTATCAGGATAAGAGTTTTTGTGGCCTTGTGTGAGGCTTATTGCCCTTGAGCACAAAACCCATGTCACGATGTCTTGGTTTCACTCTTTCCATTATGACTTATGGAAACAGGATGAATCCATATATGATAAGGTTTTCTAGAGGTCTAGAGTACATACTCAGATGGTCTTGAGCATATTAGCAAGGTTTTATATTGTGTTGCATATCGATCTAGTCCACTGTTTGCTCCGTGATTTTTGGGTCTCACTTTAGTGGCACACATTACTGGCACACCTTATTAGAGCACATAGGTGGCGCACCATACTGGAGCACCAGTCTTGCGCACCAAACAGGCGCACTTGCCTGTTTTCAGTGCACCAACAGTGACATTTGGCATGATATTTAGCATGGTTCTTGACATGCTTTGCTTCTAGTTTCCTTTGGGTTTTCTCCTGGACATATCAGGGAGACTCTAGTCTGTTTTCATCCTCTTTTATGCATGATAGTTTAGGTTTTGTAAATAGCAAAGTGAGGACGTTACTCACTCAATGTTATTAGATCTATAGTTATTTCCGTGTTATATCTTTGCACCAGTATTCGATTTATGATTTGAGTGATCTTTCAGAGCATTAGGACACACCCTACAATCCTTTTACCCATATTTAGCACTAGGCATGCACTTGCATATAGAGTTGCATTGCATATCGCCCTTGGGTGTACAGAAAATAGGCTGAAAAGCCAACATTCCATCTAAGTAAACGAGAAACCCATGAAAGACCGACTTCTTGGGAGCACGAGGGTGCTTAATACCTTCCTCATGCGTAATAGCGATCCATACCCATTTTTCTGGTTCATGGTTGTCGCTTTTCCACTGGTTTCATTGCATAGTTTTAATGTTTTAAAGTGGATTTCCTCGTCTCCCGTTTTTAAGTAGATTAGGTGGCTACTCCCGCATTATTATTATTATTTTTTTATCGCTTTTGCCATAATTTCGCTAGCCCTCGCGCATTTGGCCTTTCACGTCACGCACAAGGCTGTCATCGGTATGGTTACAAGAACTGGCGACTCCGCTTGGGATAACCAGATCCCGGTTTTCATTTTGGGTTTTTTGTTTACTTTGGCTTTTCTCCCTTGTTTGCTTGTTTCCCATGCTTTGCTTTGGTTGTCTCTTTGTAATATAATTTGTGTCTTCCTTACATGCATGCCTTTTGTATGATGGGTGTTTTCTTTTTACACATTTGCTATGCCACCACTCTTGCACATAATATGCGCATGCTTTTTGTATGTTAATTGTTGTTTGCTTTGGATGTTTTCTTCCCCTTTTGCATATGCTATGATTCGGAGATTAGAGACATGTTTTCCTCCTCTTATTGGTTAATAAAAAAACATAAAAACATAAAAATAGATAAATAGGACAAACTAGTGACAAATTGCAAACTTTTCCCCTTAGTTAAATAAATTTGCAAGTAAAAGACTTAAAGCATTTTTTACATTCATCATATAGAACATGCATCTTCTCATCTCTTGAGTCCACTTATGTAGTTTGCGAAGCACATTCCCTAGTGTCTCATTCTATGGCTTTGGCGTGGGATGAGATATCGGTAAGTCCCCCTTGTCTGGGGTCGTGCCAGTGTTAGTAGAGGGTACAACCTACTACTTTGGCAGAGGACAAGGCCCCGAACGCACCACCCCGTTCACTGCCTAAGTTTTGGCTAGGATTTAAAATGAGAACCATTACTTTCTAGCATTGAGTCGGAGACCCATTTACCCTTGTGTGAACCCGGAGTAGACAGCTTGGTAGGACATCCCTAGATTGTGAGAGAGCGCATACTAGGAGCATTCATGCATCTGCATTCATACTATCATAAGCATTGTATCTTTTCTAACTCGTTTCCTTTTTTTGCAACACAATAGTACCGGTCAGTGTGCGAGTTCCTTAGCTAGAGCTCGAGGTTTTCCTTTAACTGACACCCGGTGCAACTCGATTTTCGACTGCATCTCTCGAGTTATCCGTCGCTTTTGACGATAGCTCATCTTAGGATTCATCCTCTTGTTCCCAGCTGCAGTCCAATCCGTACCCGCTCGCGATCTGCCATGGCCCAGCAAACCAGCGAGCCTCTTTCCTCTACTGTCCAGGAGGTGGTCCCCGTTTCAGTGTACCCTTCCTTTGTATCTGTCCCTGTTATCACTACTGCCTCCCCTTTTGCCTTAGCATCTGGAGAACCTCCGCCATCCCAGTATCGTGTCCCTGTGGCTACCCTGATTTCGGGACCATCGGCTTGGTCATCTTCTGCTTTTGGGGCCCCAGCAGTTGAGTCTGTCCCCTTGACTTACCCTCAGAGTTCTTTCGCTGCTCATCCTCCGGGCTATGTGTTTTCTAGCCCCCTCCGACTGTTTCTGTAGTAGCCTCTCCCCAGTTTGGGCAACTGGGGTCTCAGCTTCCTGACTCCTCTTCCCCTGTTTTGCCTCCATCCTTTGGATCCACTAGTGGTGTTCCCATGACCGCGCAGCTGCAACAAATGTCGGCCCTTGCCCAGCAGTTGCAGGGATTGACATTGGTGCTCCAACCCTTTTTAGGTTTGTCTTTCCCGACTCCCAAGTTGCCTTTGCAACCGGCCCTAGGACCACGATTGCACCCACTACACCACCCCCATAGCCGTCGCCATCCCTTGTCTCCCCGGTGATAGGGGCGTCGACATTGCCTTTTGCATCACCGTTACAGCACCCACCACAACATGCATCTCCGTTATCTGGAGGCCAGCCTTCTAGGCTGGTAGGAGCGTAGCTCACTATGAGTGTAGTACCAGGGGCCATTCCGGTCCAATAGCTCTTGCTCCCGCATTCTGCACCTCTTGTAGCACCACCCCTCGCCTTATTTTCACCCATGTACCAAACACTAGTTTCATCTTTTGTACCACAGCACACAACACCCATGCATTGGTGCACTGGCCATCCTACTGTAGCACCAGACGGTAGAATGGTGGATTCGGAGGAGCCTTTAGGGGTGACCCATAGTGTACGCAGCACCCCCACCGCATGCACAATCTGCTACTGCAGTAGCTCCAGACGCTCTCCTTGCGAGGGTAAACGACTTGGAGTGCACACTCTGACAAGTGCAGGGCGGGGACCGTCGATCCTACCAATTCCGGGACCTCTGCTATTTTCCAGAGGCCACTCTTTCTCCAAATTTTCAAATCCTGGAGTTCGAAAAATACAATGGTAGGGGCTGCCCGATTTCACACCTCAAAGTATATTACGAAAACCTCACTCAACTCCAAGCTGACGAAAGGTTGTTAATCTGCCTGTTCCAGAAAAGTCTTACAGGGCCCGCATTGAAGTGGTTCACCTCTGTAAACACCCCGATTTTGAGGTGACTCATAAATGAGCTTTCCGGATGTTTGCTTTGGATGTGGCAAACCTAATCCCATTAGCTAACCCGACCACAAACCTATGACAAGCCTGCAATCCAATTAGAAATCTAGACAAGTAGGGAAGAGCACCTAGCTGGAGCACCAATGTGGAGCACTTGTTTGGAGCATCGAGCAAGAGCACTACAGTGGCACACTTAGCTGGAGCACAAGGCTGGCACACTTACCTGGCGCACCAACCTGGCGCGCAACCATTTTGCAAACTGCTGGCTGTTGGCTTTCCACCTCCCATGGCTGTTACCTCCATCAACTAATATGCCTTGGAATCTTCCCAGGCTCTTCGTTTACGAGGCTCGTTGCATCCTCTAGGAGTTCCTCTTAGGAAATCCTATATAAGGACCCCTATAGGCAACCATTATAAGAGGTTAGAAACCTTGATTTCAGCAATCCTGATCTGAGCAAGCATCTTGGGCAAGCTATATACTCTTTCCAGCAGCCTATTCTCGTTTTCTGGAGTATTCCCTTGCATTCCAAAGCATATTTGGCCCTTCCAAAGCAACGAGGATCCCTCTATCTTTGATATTTCAAGAAGGAACACCTTGAGAGGTAGGTCCTCTTTTATTTTCCTTCTCCTTTAAATCTCAGCCATAGCACCAAGATAAAGCATGCTTTAGACTTCATATATGATCTGATTTTTTACTGTTTACATGAGAGTTCCATGATGAGATTGTTTGTTTCCTTCGCAAGATGTTCTATATGCAAATCTATACCTTGTTTGCTAGCATGTTTCTTACTTCTAGCATGAAATCTGCACCTTGTTACTTCCTTTGAGTTGTTTCTTTTCTTTTGCATAAGAGTGCACGATTCATGAACATGCATG
>JAMKQA010146402.1:0-10859 GCA_024699735.1 Posidonia australis
CCCCCCCCCCCCCCCCCCCCCACCTCTGTCGCTGGAGAACGGCGACGGCGGGGCACGGTGGAGCTCCTCTGGCCAAGGGATCACTTTGGATCCCTTGGAGTTGCTCCAGGAAGTTGGAGAGGTCTGGAGGACTAAGAATTCTAGCAATCAGGAAGGATCAGATAAGTGTACCTGGTTGGATACGTCTCGTCGGAGCTCTGGAAACGGTTGCCTCCCTCCTCCGCGACGGCTTTGGCACTGGAATTCTCTCGCTCTCAGCTCTCAGCTCTCTCATGTGTTCAGAAGTTTTTAAATCAGGCCTCTACCCCTCCTTTTATAGGTGAGCAAACCCGACGGCCCACTTCGACGGGAAGCACCACCGTGTAACAGAACCCATAACTAACTACCAAACCCACTAACTGGTCCCGTAACAGCCTAGCAAACTCTAATGGCTGCCCCCCCTTGCACTCCACCTTGTCCCTTGCTCGCCGACACGATGACTGGCGATCCAGGCCTCTCCGACGACCCATCCAACGGCTGGAGATGCTCTGGTGGCTTGCTGGATCAACAGTGAGATGGGTTGGGGTTGAGCTCAATGAGGAAGATTAACTGAGTTGAATTCGTGAGGAATTAAGGAAGAGAAAATGGGTTCAGTGAGGAAGGAGGAAGAAGAATGTAATATTTGTATATTTTTGGTAGAAAAAACATTAGTAAATGAAGAAGAGAAAAAGGAATATGGTGTTGGGTTGAAACAATATAGGGAGAAATTATTTATGGTGGGCCTTCATGGGCTTTGGGCTCAATTTGGGCCCAATGGGCCTTGTGGGCCTTCATGGGCCCAAATGGGCTTAGATGGGCCCAAATTGATTAAATGGGCCTACAATGAATTAAATGGCCTAATTAGGTTAAATGGGCCTAAACAAGTCTTGAGGGCCCAAGTAAGCTCAGTTAGGGTTTAATGGGCCTATGTGGGCCTTCATGGGCCCAAGTGGGCTCCCATGAATTAAATGGGCCCAATTAGGGTTAGAGCTCAGCCACCGCATCTCCATCCTGCAAAAATAGAAAATTGGGGTGTCTACACTATGCGATCCACCACGCCCAGAATCGAGTGGTCATACTGTTTTGTCTGCTTGAGTGTAGCACTTAGAGTGGTAGACACCTTTTTTGTAGGGGAGGGTGTGGATGGCTCAATTTGTGTGGTCTTCTTTCTCTTGACATCCCGTTGGGCATGCTCCTCCGATTAGAATGCTACTTTGGCCTACAATGCCTTGAAGGCCTTGGGAGTGATCTCCATAAAGGTGTTAGTTGAAAGTCATTGTGAACATTTTTGGACCGACATACCACCGTTAGGAGTGAGTAGATGAATATCCCACAAACAGTGCCAACTAATCTTACTTGGTGCTCGAGAGGTCGCAATACTTGATCCGATTGGCATGCTAGTGTCACTAAGTCTACTACGTAGGAAGAATATGAGCAATTAGGGTCCTACGAGCATGAAGAACGAAAAGGTCAAAGGGTGTCAATGAGTTGGCATGGTCCCCTTCGATGCTTAAGTTAGCGATTAGAAGCAAAAATTAAGTTTTAATGCTTGGAATTAATAGCACTTACGTACCTTGGAAACTGTGTCAATATTTAGTGGTAAGTAAAGAGTGATTTATCAATGACACCCTTTGGCTACTAGGACTCGTACACGTGCCATGCCAAGGTTTAAGATGGGGATCAGAAAGGCCCCTGATGTCGCTCAATGCATGAGGTGAGGTGACCAAATGCTCCATGCACTTGTTGTGTCTCTATGTGGTAAGACATGTGTGCCAGCCTCCAGAGACAAGACCTGTAAACTGATCTTACTATCTTGTTGGGTTGTTGGGTTGTCGGGTGTTAGCCCAACACCCCTATCAATAAAATTTCGCAAGTCAAATCAGATTTCATTTATCAAAAGAAGCAAAAATATCACTTGGATCAGGGCATGTCACACACAAAAGTAACTCAATGTTTTTCTCATTGAAATGAACATCAAGTTCGGTTAACAACAAGTTAATTACAAAATTGAAAATATCAAATATGTAATGGTGCATATTTATCTTTTCAATTGGTCTACACCTTGTTCTTCATTAGGTCCTCTATAGACATCACCCATTCATATAGATTCTATGTTATGCCTTACACAAAAGATACAAACTTCTTCTACAAATGACTCCCATTTACTTTCATCATTTCTCAAAACAATTAGTTGTTCATATCATTTACAATATCTTTCTTTGCAATGCCTTAGATAGGTCATTTGTATATCCCAAAATGACTCATGAAAAGCATGACAAACACAAAAAATCAAATGATTGAATATTTTTATGCACATGATTGATATTAACTTAGCATCAATTCTAAAATAATACATAATAATTAAATAGATAAAAACATGTACAATACATACCACAGGATATGTAAGAACATGGTCGTATTATGGTGGATAAGAGGACAAGTTGGTGTCTAAGAGGACAAGATGGTGTCGATGGTTGGTGAGGACTGAGAAAGGATCGAGAATGGAATTTGGAATGTACGACATGGAGATGTCGGAACATGTGTCATGGAACGTTGAGATGTACGACATGGATACTTCAGAATGTGTGGCATGGGGACATTAGACATGTGCGACAAGTGTCGTAAGGAAGAACGCAATTGGGATGGGGGTGTGGCAAAATAGTATTTTGTGGGTGGGGCATGTGTTAGGGATTTAATGTAAAAATTACATAATCAACCTATATTTTAAAAATTTTGAGTGGAGCACCCACCCCATCTTGTCTCACCATAGTTTTATCACTGCTTATAACCCACTTCAGATTGGCTCCAAACTTTGGGATAGGTCACAAAGAGATTAAGGGTGGTTTCTTCATGGAAATTGGGAGACAAATGTAAGAACACATGACTTTTTGCATGCTCTGATAGCGTGTAACACCCACAAATTTATTTTGTATTTATTTGCATTTTTAATGAATTTATTTCTAGACGGATGTTACTATTCCCGAGGCTCATTGTGTGAATTTGTGGTTTTGGGCTTGGGTCTCATGGGCTGACTTCTGTTTGAGTGTTCCTGTACTTGTCCCCACGTGGTTGTGGTTGGCATTATGTGTATGGAACTGTGCTTGTGGGCCTGTGTATAGGTCCGTGTGGAGCTCGTGTTAGTGGACCGGTTGGTGAGGCTTGTAGTTGGCCTCGTGTTGGAAGTAGGTGGTTGTGCGTGTGAGGGGTTTGTGGTTGGCAGGTGGAGTTTGGTTGGTGCACATGCATGCTTACCTTCGTCCCTGCATGGCTATTTAAGCTGAGGTACCCTCCCCATGTAGCAACCCATCCTTCCTTTCTTTTCTACATCTCCTCCTCCCCAAGCACGCCATTCTTCCTTCCCCTCCACTTCACCGTCTCTCCCTCCCTCCCTCTCTCTCTCCACTCACCCCCTTCTCTGTCTCACCCCCTCACCCTCTCCCTCTCTCCCATTTTCCTTCTCCCCTGTTTCCTTTGTTCGATGTGCTCGAGGGCTGACAACAGCGTGCGGTGATGCGTGAAGCTTCGGTGAGGTGTCTTTGAGGTTATGGAGTGGTCGTGGACGCCTGGTGTCGCTGGAGGTTGGCTGGAGTTGGCGTGGTTTGTCGGAGGTTACGTTTGTAGGTACGCACCTCACCCTCATGTTGTAGAGAGCATGAAAATGGTAGAAAATGATAGGAGTGCATGAAATCTAGGTAAATTTATATTCCTAGAATTTATCATGAATTTATGATGATTTATGGTGACATTTATGGCCATTTACGACAGTGGTTGGGTTTTAGGCCCTTTTGACCCTTCTGGATTTGTGAATTTCTTACATGAGCTGTGGTGAATGGATTTTGATTTTGATTGTGTGGATTTGGAGTATACTTAAGGGTCTACAACATATGTTTTATGAGGATTTTATCATGGTTGTTTGGTAGGTCTGCCCCTCACTCCCACATGGAGGAAGAGTTGGACATTTGGTTTGGGCCATTTTTTGATTTCGCAGAAAATGACATACCGAATCATTTCGGTATGCCATTTTCTTGTTAGTTTTGGTCCTCTAGTCAAAATTCGGTCGACTGAATTCCTTCAGTCTGTCATTTTGGGCCATGAGTGTTGACCGATGCCTCCCAATTAGGTTGATCGAATTTATTTGGTCTACCGAACCAAGGATTTTCGGTCGACCGGTCTAGTTTTTTGGTTTGCCATTCTAAGTGCCTACACCCATTTTGGTCGACCAATTCTGATTGGTCTTCCGAACCAGTGGTTTTCGATATATCGAGCCCCTTTTTGATATGTCGAATCAAGGTCCAAATGCTTTTGTAAAAAATGATCTTCGAGGATTTTCCAGATTGGTTTGTTTTGCCCATTTGAGATGGAACTGTAGGTCATCAGTGGTGGTCTTTTGGGACACCTGATCCACTAATTTTGTGGAGATTTTAAAGAATTTTCCAAAGGTATAAAATGGTTTGAAAATGGTTTTCAAAGAGATGAGTTGGCCCGTTTTGGAAATAGTTTTCCTGGTTTTCTGTTTGTGGGTCGAGATATCGTGGGACCGTGTTGTCTGGACCAGGGAATGTGACGACATTCCTAGGTGGTTGGACATGTCTCTCTGGTTGAGGTCAAGTGCCGAGAGACTGAGGCGAGTGTTCGTCAGGTCTTGGAGGTAGGATACTCCTTGATTGTCGTTCGTGGGGCTGAGGTTGAGGTTCACGGGTTGAAGTGTTTTGTGGAATGACGGGGAGGTATGATACTCCTACTGTTGCCATGAACACTGTGGCTCAGGTGTGGAGGTATGAGACTCTCCCTTGAGCACTGTGAAGACGCCGTGAGGAGGCGTACTCTGTGGTGGCCACTGTAGGTGGGACACGTGCCCCATAGTTGGTAGCATCCTGAGAGGCAGGATTGCCTTCCCAGGTAGGGGTTGGCCTTGTGAGGGTTCTCCATGTGGGAGAATCGCAGGATGGTGATCGCTCTTGCATAAGGTGGCTTCACTGTGGCAGTGTAGTGCACTTCGGTGGTTGCTTGTAGCTAGAGTTGGTTGGCTGTTGCTAGGCTTCCTGACTCACAATATGTGGCCATGGCCATTGAGGGCCTTGCTTGTGGTTTTGGGCTGATAAAGTCTGTGCTTGCTGGTTTGGCCAGTGTAGGCCATGTTTTTGTGTGATTTCGGCTAGTTGGGCCTAAGTTGCTTGTTTTTGGTGGATTTAGGGAAAATGATTGCGAAATGATTTTAAAAGAAAAATTAATTATAATTTTGTTTTCTACCATTTTCATGGGATGCATGTTGGGTGATTTTTGTCACTCACGCTTGTTTTTTTGTGGTTTTGGGTTGTAGGTCCAGGCGAGTAGGTGAGTCTGGCATAGTGCACATAGTCTAGAGTATTGTAGTCGCACACACAGGTTCCTGGTCATTGATATTACTGTTTGGCTTTTAATTTCCTGTAATTTAATTTGTTTTAAATTATTGTGGAAATTAGGAACGTTACATAGTGGTTCCCACTTTTTTGACTTTTATGTTCTTTTTACTGTACACCTAGTAGTGTGCAAATCCAGAATATTATTCACTCATTACATACTACTTTTCTTTCTATTGCATATTTACTATAAGCAGTGGTCCCCATCTTTTTTATTTTTGTGGCCATTTTATTGTACATCTATTAGTGTATAATCTAGAATATTGTTCACTTGTTGCATCTCACTTTTATTTCTATTACATATTTACTATTATTTTTGTTGTTCATTGCATAATATTAAAAATTAGTCTTACACATTTTACCTTTGCCCATTGTAGCATCCTGCTACAACTTCAATTGTATTATAATGTTTGTTTTATAAGATAGAATACAAGTTCACATTATATGTCATAACTATTCTTATTGCATTTTCTAATTATTCTTGTTGCATGTTAAATTATTCTCATTGTATTTCACTACAAACTTATTTTTCTTTTGTTGCATATTTTATTTTGTGAGATCCACTAACATGTGATTCTTTCGTATTGACACATTAGTCTGTCACATTGATAACTAAGCATGTCCCACTAAGGTAGCGTTTGGAAACACATTTTTACACTAGCTTATTGTGTTAAGTGTATATTGTCTAATAAATGTTTCCAAACAAGTCAGCTTATTGAGCTTTTCCAAAAAAACTATCTGTAGCTTTTTAGTTCATTTTAAACTATTGAGGTAGCTTTTAGAAAAACTAATGGTTGTTAGCTTTTTGAAAAGCTATGAATATTAGTCATAATTTTTTTTAATGATATCTTTAAAAGTTAATTACAACATGAACTAAGCCACGACGATGGCGGTGGTGGCGGTCCACAACAGTGGTGGTTGTGGTGGCCAACGACAGCGACAGTGGTGGCGACCAGCAATTGTGGCGGTAATGGTAGCCGACGACGACGATGGTTGTGGTGGTCAATGATAGCGATGGTGGTGGTGGCTGGTGACGGTGGCGATGGTGGAGGCCGATGAAGATGGCGATTGTGGTGTCCGATGACGACGACACTAGTGGTGGCCGATGACCCTCGGCAGCTATGGTGGTAGCCGATGACAGTAGTGATGGTGGTGGTAGTGGTGGCCGATGACCCTCGGCAGCTATGGTGGTAGCCGATGACAGTAGTGATGGTGGTGGTAGTGGTGGCCGATGACAGTGGTAGTGGTGGTGGTCAGTGACGGTGATGGTGGTGGTGACCAGTGACAGTAGCGGTGGTAGTGACCGATGAAGGTGGTAGTGGTAGTGGCGGATGACGACAGCAGTGGTAGTGGCCAACGACCCATGGCGGTAGTGATGGTGGTTGGTGACGACAATGGTGGTGGTGGCCAACGATGACAGCGATGGTGGTAGCCGACGACTATGGTGGTAGTGGTGGCTAATGACAGCGACGACGACAGTGGTGGTGGCTGACGATGATGGCGGTAATAGTGGCTGACGACGACGGTTGCGGTAGATGCAGCAGGCAACGATGGCGATGGTGGTCAACGACGACGATTTAATGATGAGTAGGCGACAGTTAGCGACAATGGTGAGGGTAATATAGTCCTTTAATTAAGTGATAGGTGCTTATTGGACATACAAACCAAATAAGTTTTTCTTTACCTCTATAAAAGTTATAAAAAGTATAGCTTAGCAAAAAGCTAACTTTTCTCAATAAGCTGCTTAAGAAAAAGCATTTCCAAACGTAACTTAAAAAGTAGATGATCCATTATAAAATGACATGTTCTTATTAGAGTATCAATTTTGAGCATTCAAATTTGCTTACGTCTCATGACCTCCTTTCTTCAGTGTTAGTGCAAGGTGGACATAGGCAATTAGAACAAATATTTCTACAATGAAGGGATCCTTTTAACGGCAAGGCACCACTTAAGTATCATTTGGAAAGCACTGGATTCAACTCTTGATCCTACAAGAATCCCCCTCTCCCTCTCTCTCTCGCACGCGCACTCTAGCTCCTATCCCCACTGTAGCATTGATTGTATCTAGCCTCCATGGAACTTGTTTAGGAACTCAGCTTCCCACTCCAACTCCTACGTCGACTGTAGCATTGATTCTGTCTAGCCTCCATAGAACTTGTTTGGGAACTCAACTTCTCACTCCAACTCCTACTCCAACTGTAGCATTGATTCTATCTAGCCTTTGAGGAACTTGTTTGGGAACTCAACTTTTGCTTTGATACTCTTCCAACAAAATCTCTCTGATGCTCCTTGGAAGAAAACCCTATTACAAAAGCTTCTTTTCTCCACAGACCTTCCGTCATTGCCTCCCCTATGACCTAGCGATGACCTCTCCAACTCTTTGCCTCTCGTGATGTTGCTACCAATTGTTATCAGATGCACCATTCTCTTCCCCCTTTTTTCCATTAGAGAAATGATCCATAGAATTTTTTTCCATACTATTTTTTCAAGTTATATTTTTTTCCCATATCGTTTTTCCCTAAAAAGAATGAATATTTGTTTTAGGGTTTCCATGGTGAACCGAAATGTAAACATCAAACGACCCCTTACCATTTTAGGCCAATATGTAAACGTGAGATGGCCCCTTACCATTTTAGGGCTTTTATCCTTAATTGAATCTTTTTTTAGGATTTTCTAGGTAAATAAAAATTTCAATGATCCTGTTTAGGCTTTAGTGCTAAATAATGATGTTACATGGTACATTAAACAAATAGATTCCTTCAGTTTTCTCGATTGGTATGTGTTTACCATACTATTTTTTCCCAAGAAATAGGAAGCATTACATGATCCATTGCCATTTTAGGGATTTGAATGATTAAACCTTGTTTATGGTCTTCATGGATGGTAAATAAGGAACCATCATCAAAATTGCAGAGAAGAGACAAAATTAACATTATGATGACATTACGATGCACAGATGTTAATTGAACATTTTGAGTCTTGTAAAAAACTTGATGATAGAATTTACTATTCTTATAAGGTTGATGAAGAAGGCCACCTAACACATTTTTGGGTTGATGCAACTTCTATTCAAGACTATGAGTTGGTTGGTGATGTTATGTCATTTGACACTACATACAACACCAATAAATATTTATTGCCTTTTCGTGCTTTTTGTGGTGTCAACCATCATCAGCAAACCTTGTTTTTTTGGATGTGGTTTTCTAGCAAATGAAAAGGAACCATAGTTTATCTGGTTGTTTAGTGAATTTTTGAAGTGTATGACGAAGAACTTGTAGGTATAATAACTAACCAACGCCCTTCAATCACTCCTAGTATTCAGATAGTCTTTCCAAATAGCAAGCATCGTTTTTGTGTGTGGCACATAATCAAAATGTTTAATGAGAAGTTAGGGGGTATATCTAAGAAATGTGAGGTTATACACGTAATAAGCAAATGCATTTTTGAAACTGAGTCTACTGATTTTGAAAAGTCTTGGATCCAAATGTTGATTGACAACAAGTTCACTTCAAATAGTTGGTTGGATGCCATTTATAATATCAAGGAAAATTGAGTGTCTTGTTTTATGAATTCAACATTATTTGCTAGTAAGAATTCGGCATACAAGGAGTGAAGGAATGAATGTGTTTCTTCAAAGTTCTATCACAAGGAGAAATAATTTGTTGGAATTTGTTTGTCGTTTGGAGCTTGGGTTGTGCTCATGATGGGAAAAGGAAAACAGAAGTGATCATGAAGGAGGTGATAAGAAGCCACATTGCTAGACTTGTTTGAAAATTGACGAACAAATGCTTGGATTGTACACTACACCTTTGTTTTAAGGTTTCCAAAAGGAACTAATATCTAGTTTATACTTCAATGTGGTAAGAGTGGGGGAAGGGATGTATGATGTTACAAAGTATGAATTTGATTAGATTAACTTCAAGATAACTACTTATGCAACAATTGTAGATGCTCACTGGTCATGCTTAATGATGCAACACAAAAGTATACTATGCTTCATCAAGAGTTATTGGTTGAAGAAACCAAAGGATGGTGTAAAGGTTCCCATTTATGGGGTTGTTGATGTTGCCTCACCATCGTTCAGGTTTTCTGAGTTGAATCAGTTGTCAATTTTGATCATAGATGAGGATATTACATTCTGTCTTGTTTGAAGAAGCCAAAAAGGTGTTTCAGAAGGATTCAAAAAAGATTTCTGCACTGAAGGACACTACAATGCATCATCCCAGTGATTGTACTAAGATATTTCCCTCAAGAGCAGGATGGGTAGTAATGGCGCAAATATTCTTAATCCCAAGATAGCCAAAACGAAAGGTAGTGGTAAAAGTCTTGAAATATTGTCTGTCTACGAAAGGTATGTAGACCTAAGGGATCCACCACCGGTCTAAAATCACCAAGTGAACTTAAGTCTAAGGGTAGGGTTTGCGGTTGTTGTAAGAAAGTTGGAGTGCAACATGACTCCATGAACTGTCCAAATAGGACATGCAAGGAAGACAATATATCTCGAGGCAGATTGAAAGAAGTTAATATTGGTTTTCAATTACCTTATATTGCGCACAATATTTAACTATGAAGAGATGTTTTCTTTTGTTTTTACAGAATGTGGTCTTCCAAAGGAAAAAAGCTGGTTTGAGAATGAAAGTAAAATAGTTGTACTTTATAAATACATCATACCAACTTTTCCCCTAATGTGTTGCACCTTTTTCTTAGCGGCTTTCAATTGTATTTGTTAATACAATGCAGTAAATTTTATAAGCTATGACACTATCTTATGTTCATTGTCTTGCAGCTTCTACTACACGGTTCCATGTTTACAGAGATGACTATTAGTGTAAGTTATCTACAGTAGTTTCAAATAGTTGTTATGACTATTTTCATAGGTATCTTTAGTATAAATATTTACATTGACCAGGCTAATGGTATCCAACGAAATCATATACATTGACTGACAACTGGTTAAAACATGATCTTCATTCGTCACTAGAATCTTAAGACAAGGTATAAGTCTAATTCTAGCTAAAACCACACATTTTGTTTTTCTACTTTTCTTATTGGTGTTACTTTGATCAGAGGTAAACAGGCACATAAGTAGTAGGCGAAGACACTATTTTTCCTACTTCCTTGCACTACCGCTGTGTAGTTCTACATGTGGAAGGACACCGTCTCGACCCACAGGTCTCAATTTCATTTCATATGCATGGGAATACGTCTTTTTCTGACGTTGTAGACACCCCGATTTTGAGGTGACCCAGGAATGAGTGTCCCTATGTTGCTTTGGATGCGATCAGCCCTTAAATCGAGCCCTAAACCCATTAGCCAGAGCCCAAATTAGACATTTGTGAGCAGGGTTGGCGCACCAAGGTGGCGCACCAAGTTGGCGCACCAAGGTGGCGCACCAAGCAGGCGCCCAGCTCTGGCTGCTGACCTTCCACCTTCCGGGCTGTT
>JAMKQA010146418.1:0-10866 GCA_024699735.1 Posidonia australis
CCCCCCCCCCCCCCCCCCCCCCCTCAGCCAGAGTAAGTTGTCGCACAATTCTTGTCCTGAACAATCACACACAACTTAGCCATGTTATCATCTTGATTTTGTTGACAAGTTTAAGTGCTTTCTAGGTTTAATAATTAATCATCCCTCAACTTTTTGTCTGTCCATCCAAAATTTTTCTTTGAAAGGGAATCATAAATTCCATTCATACGCAATCCAAATACAAAGGTAGGTCACGATCAACCGATACATCCAAAACCGACCATGCATTAGTGAAGATCAACCGGATAATGCCATCGGAACGGCAAGATCGGACATTAATAAAAGTGTAGTTGTAATGACTCCGATCATTACACCTATTAAATTCACTTAATTTAGACTAAATCCAACTTCCTATCGTAACATTAATAAATTATCAGAAAAGAACACCTATTTAAGATTCTTGATGCATGATTGAATGACTCCTCTATATGTATTAGTAATTAATCTAGCTCCTAACTTGCACCTGTAAGATACAAAAAACAAAGCATACATCAATGATTGCTAAATAAATCACTCAGGACACACCTACCAATAAAATAAAACCAAAATTTAACATCAGGTAGAATCCAACTCTGTGAAACAACAAGAAACTAAACTTCAATATGCTGGTGGAGCACATAAGCATGATGTACTATCACTACGCATGAAACTCATTGATCTAAGATAAACATTGCAACACTGATGACAAAAGTCAAACCATACAAAATCAGGTTGAATGTGCTTTTCAAATATTGAAGTTATAATGATTGAAACATAGAAAAACATATTGTATCTTTTTATAAAAGTATGCATCTAAAACTTAATATAAAACATGCTGAAAACCCTACATACCACAGAGTACTCAGTTATCTTGAGTAACTCAAAATTATGTAGTCTGAACCCACATACTCACTATACAAATTAGATGACCAACAGTGTCTGAATGTTCTATATCGCAAACAGCATATCTCAACAAAACACACCACACACATACATGTGTTGTGTCACTCGGTCCCAAGTAACTGACACCACCCACAAGCAGTCGCAGAAGTACATGCACTACATTGCTAGTGACAAGTCGACCCTATAAAAGAGTCCATTAGTTTTGGGTCCCTCCTTTCTTTGTGAAGAATCCTTACAACTATCTATTCTAGGACATCACTAGAAACGAGGCACGTGCATATCACATTGTGGCCAACAAAACACAAGATACGCACTATTGACATCTTCGGAACCTAGGCCATCTAGGGAAATCTATCCTGTGACCTTATAAGTACATAAGTCTCTACGTCTGGGTCGCCCATGGACTCTCTAATCCTTGACTCTACCAACACTCAACTCAAAACCTCAACTTAAGCCTCGCACATAACCCTTCAGAGGTATTAATCTTTCCTTGTTCGTCCATACAATCCTTCAGTACTCTTGGTTATTAGACCTTAGCCTTAGTCCTATTGGTTTACAAATCTTAATCTCCGCCTCTTGGTCTCTACAAATAGAAAACAATGAAAATATCTTCCATAAACATTTTTAAATTATTTCGAAAGCCATTTTGGATATATACCAAAAATCAATTCAGAACTGTTAATCTCTCTGTCGGGCCAAGTTGCACAACTAAACCATGCCTAGATCTGCGTCTATGATCCGCACCACAACACTACGTGACTCTTGTTTGGTGACTCATGCAACAAACAGAGCCTTTAGCACAAACCAAATTACATATGGGGATTTATTTCAAGATCCCAACTTGAAACCATAGAAGGAAATGAAACGTTAATTCCAAAATCTTAGAATTAACATTGATTGAAAATCATATTTTTTGGGCATTAAAACTCATTCATAAGTATATTAGAAGTCAACAACAAGTCAAATATACCAAAACCAACAACAATTTCCATATAAATGTATATTCATTTATATGCAAAGCATCCATTCTTTTAACTATCCATATATCATTGCATGTTAAAAGAAATAATTGATACAACAAAATATGAGTACCAGTATGTATTTTTTCACAAGTACACTAGTTAATCAAAACCAACAGTAAGTACCGTTAATAAACCACAAACATGAGGGCTTGGGTACAATCTTCACGGGGCACCGTAAAAAATATAAACTCAAACGTACATGCATACACGTGGAGAGGAAAAGGTGGGGATGAAGAAGATAGGGGGTTTAAGGTGAAATTTTTACATGAGCACGATAACTCATTTACTGTGCCCATGCACGCAGAAAAAGGAGGAGGAGGCGGCTCGCCGGAGAAGCCACGAAGCTCAGCCCGTGCACACGACGGACACGAGAAACACATTCACAGGAGGAAGACAAGGGAGAGTACCGCGCTAGAGAAGACGATCCGGTCCGGCACACAGCACGCCGATGAAGTCCTTGCCGCCGGTCCGGTCACCTCGCCTCCAACTCTCTGAGCACGGCACCTTCTCAAGCACAAAGAAGCAAGGATCAACTGCATGCACGAGAGGAGACAGAAAACTCAACTAGAACCACACCGGACTCACCTCACATCCGGGAACCCATTGAGCGACTCAGCCTCCGGAGCATCACGCGCTCGTCGACGACTACCCAGTGCCACACGCCTATCCTTTCCTCCCTCTCGAACTCCAGTGAGACAACAATAGGCACCCAACAAAGAAAAACATGCAAAGGAACCCATAAGCCAATAACCGACGGCTTACCTCCGCCTCCCGCTGTCCGGCTGCCGATCACCACCGGGCCGGAACCCGTAGTCGGACATCCACGGAGGAACTGGACCGATTGCCAAGCTTCTCCAGGTGCATGCAAACTCGCAGCATGCGCCCCCCTCCAACGATTCCACTCTCTCTCTCTCCCCTCTCCTCTCCTCGCAGATGGGATTGGCTGAAAACCTGATAAGAAGATTGTTCTTGATCGCACTGATGCTAGCTAGTAAACTTTTGCAGCATTTGGTAGTCTGTTTTTTTTAATGCATGAGATGTAATGGACAAATGGTGGTGTATTTCATATGCTTTGACAGGTGTCTTTTGACTTGGTGGAGAAGTACTTGGAGCAACACTCTGAGTCTTATATTTGGGGAAATGGGTTCAAAATTTTCAGAGAGAATGCTCTGTTTCAAGATTACCATGGCCTCAAAATTTTCAGAGAGGTGTACTCTCAAAATTCACTTAATCAGTATAGTCATGAAGAGGTCCAAACTCCCAACTTAGATCGTTCACACACTAAAGAACATGGAACTAAGTTTTGTGTTTTTCTTTTCAGGCAATGGCAGGTTTCATGGGGCAAATAAGAGGAGGGAAGGTGAAATTTGATCCAGAACGATTAGTTCTTACAGCAGGTGCGACACCTGCGAATGAACTGCTGACATTTATTCTGGTCAATCCAGGAGAAGCTTTACTAGTCCCTACTCCTTAACATGGTATCATTCGTCTTCTAGCTCCTGGGCATCTCCTCCTTTCTAATCTCCTTTCTATCCTTCTTTCTCCTTCTTGCGTCTTTTAGTTTGTCTGCCGATTTCTCTTCTCTGGTTTCTTTTTGTTCTCTCTCGATGGCCTTCACCGGCTCCTCCACCACCATTCCTCATATCCTCACCACTCTTCCTCCAACTGCACCTACGACTTCTTATCTTTCTTACAATGTAATGCACCACCTACCTCAACTCAATCGCACAATGCCACGACAGTCTCCTCATCGATGACTTCCTTTCCCTTATCAATCTTCACACCTCTCTGCCTCCTATACATATTGATGACCTTCCCAACACAGCTCATAGTCTCTAGCTTAAGAATAACAATCCCGTCCTCAGTGGATTCGAGCTGACGTTGCTGCTTCCATCCAATCCATGCACCACCAGTTGTGAAGCTTGGGATCTCCCGGAGAGATGTTTTGCTCTTGTTTTACAACACCACTTACGAACCTTATGTGACAAGCTTCGCACTCTGAAAAAGAAAACGGATGAAACCATTGATGATTATCTCTTAAATGCTAAAACTATTACTGATTCTATGGTCTCTGTTGACAGTCCGATGCCTAACCATGAACTTCTCGATTATATAATTGATGGCCTTGGCTATGAATGTTGCAACTTCATTTTTTTTGTTATAAGTTGAGATAGGCATATATTTCTTCGGCTTAATTGCCAGTTAAGAAATACAAAGTTCAGAAAGTATTACACCACTATGGACACAATGGCCACCAAAAGAAATCGACCTGAGGCGTAATCAGATCCTCAGTCAAAAATGATACGGATAATCAAAGTATAAGTTCCAAAATCAGGAAACAGAAGGATCTGCTTCAGCTATACAAAGGGACGAAGTATCCTGGGCAGCCTCTCCTGAAGTAGCCAGAGTAGGAACTTCCTAGACATGACCTCTCTAAACTTCTATTTTGTTACAACCTTTGATAAATATTATGAACTTCTTTTACAGGAAGTATCTCTCATGGAGTAGCTCCTTCAATCGTCGACTCCAATCAAGCTCTTCTTGCCACCACATCTTCAACTAGACATTCCTTAAATACTTTTTGTGGAGGACATAATGGTCACGGTAGAGGATGTGAAAGGGGCCGCAACAAGAGCAGTGCCAATCATACAATGGTAACCAACCTCCTCTTCTTTCTACTCCAATCTCTGTGTCCACCAATGTTCCTTGCCAAATATGCAATAAATGGAGTCACACTGCTCGAGTTTGTTATGAGCGCCACAACCATGCTTACTCTACCCAGTCCATTTTTAACAACTTCTCTTAGCTGAGTCTGCAAGATTAATCGGAGCAGTCATGGTGTGTCGATTCCAACGCTTCCCAACACATGATCAACAATACCCAACATGTCAATGACATCCGACCATATACAGGTAGTCCATCTTAGTTGGCAATGGTTCACTTTTCCCTATTACACATATTGATCGCTACAAATTATACACAAACCAAGGTTCATATTATCTCAATAATGTTGTTGTTGCGGTTTCAGCTATTCAGAAGAATCTACTATCCATCAAAAGGTTTTCATCTGATAATCATTGCTTATTTCTCAAGGATGACAATGACTTCAAGGTAGTGGACAAATTCATGGACAAGATCTTATTTCATGGCCATAGCAATGGTGATCTTTATCACATCACCAACGCCACCTCTTCTTCTGCTCTTTTTGTTGTTGTTAGCTCATGAACCTCCTCTGACACTTGGCGTTGGCGCCTTCGACATCTGGCCTCCTCCACTCTACATCTCCTATTTCGTAAATATTAGGTACCAACTACACATATTACAACAACAAAATGTACTACTTGCCCCCATGCTAAAGTACATCGACTGCCATATCCACCAACACGCGTTGCTCTTCTCAACCTTTGCAATTGTTGCATATGGACATTTGAAGACTAGCTCCTATTCTTTCTCAATCAAATTTTCATTACTTGCTTACTCTTGTAGATGACTATAGTCGATATTTATGGATATTTCCTCTTCATCACAAATTCGATGTATTTTACACTTTAGTTGAGCTTATTACCTTTATTGAAAAACAAACTCAATTCTCTATTTGTGCTTTTCAATCGGATCGTGGAGGGGAGTTCATCAATCACCAACTACAATCATATGCTAAAAAATGAGGCATTCATCATCGTATTTCATACCCTTATATTACAGCACAAAATGGAGTCATCAAACACAAAAAAACTGAGATGGCACAATGCTTACTCTTTGAAGCTGGCTTCCCTTCTTTGTACTGGTTATCTGAATTCCATAATTCCATATGGCTACTCACCTCATCAATCACCTACCAACACCGTCACTGAATTATTGCAGCCCGTATGAATTATTCTAAAGCAAGCAACCAAATTTTGCCTCTCTTTGTACATATGGATGTGCATGTTATTCTTTGTCACTGGGACCTCACCAAGGTAACAAACTTCAACCACAATCTTGTCTTTGTATCTTCATAGGCTACTCATCTCAGCATAAAGACTATCAATGTCTGGACTCAGCAACTAGGCATATCTTCGTCTCTTGCTACATTACCATTGATGAGCAAACCTTTCCTTATCGCACATCTGATCCTCCTACCTCTACTGTACCTTCCAACAACATTATTTTTCCCAACATTTCTTCCTTCCTCCCACACTCTGTTTCACAACCCAAGCCTGCCACTCCAATTACCTCTACATCTTTACAGCCCACACCCACCACCTTTACATTACCTACCCTTCACTTATCTATTCCCTCTAACCAACCTGACACCACCTCACCAGCCATTAGCAACTCCTCCAAATCACTATCACCTCGTCATCTAAGCCCACAACCTTATTTGATAGTTCCACTTCCACACCACCACAAAAGTTTCACTCTCTTGCCATCATCATGCGATAGACTTCACCTCACCCTCTACCTCATGTGCTAGCTTCTAAGCTGGTTGATACATCCCTACATGAGCCTAATTTCTCCACAGAAGCCCGCCACTATCCCTAGTGGGTTCAAGCAATGCATGAAGAACTTGACATCCTTTAGAGAAATGCTACCTAGACTTTAGTACTTTTACAACCTCATCACAATGTCATTGGTTGTAGATGGATCTTCCGCATCAAATGGATTGCCTCTAGCTCTATTGAACATCACAAAACCCGCCTTGTGGCAAAGGGCTATCATTAATAAGCTAGGGTGGATTTCAACAAAACATACAACCCTATCATAAGACACACTACAATTCGGCTCATCCTCTCCTTGACAATCACGTTTGATTGGCCTCTGAAATAGCTGGAAGTGCGCAACGCCTTTCTCCATGGCTCCATCAGTGAAGAAATGTTCACACGCCAACCACTGAGCTTCCATGATCCTTCTCATCCTCACCATGTTTGTCGCTTAAACAACGCACTTTACATGCTCAAACAAGCTCCTCGAGCATGGTTTTACAAGCTTCACTCTTATCTTGTATTCCTTGAATTTCATAACAACCACTCTGATAGTTCACTCTTCATTAGTCATTGTCACAATCATATTCTCCTCATTTTTGTTTACGTCAACGACATCATCATTACTGGTTCAAATCCTTCTCACATCCACTCTTTCATTTTCGATTTATGCTCATCCTTTGGTTGCAGGAGACTTGGTCCACTCAATTTCTTCCTAGAAATGGAAATCCATCGTACTTCTCAAGCTCTCTATATTTCTCAACAACATTATGTAGGTGATCTTCTTCAGCGTTACAACATGGCTCCCTCTCGATCGGTTGCAACACCACTAAGCTCCAGCAGACACGACATCAGCTCCTATCCCCTTCCAGATCCCACCCACTATCGTAGCCTTGTTGATGGCTTTCTCTACCTAACTTTGACAACGCTAGACATTGCCTTTTTCGTAAATCAACTTGTGCAACACTTACAAGCTCCAACGATTGCACACTTCCAAGCAGCCAAGCGCTTTCTCTGCTATCTTAAAGGCACCATCTCTTTAGGCCTCTGGTACCAACATCTAGCATCCTCCTCGGCATTGCAACTCCAAGCCTATGTAGATGTTGATTGGGTTGACGACAACACTGATCGTCAATCAATTACCGGTGCTTACTTCCTCCTTAACAACCACCCTAGCTCTTGGATAGCACACAAACAAACCACCATCTCACTCTCTAGTATTGAGTCAGAATACCAAGCCCTTGCCAATTCTGTTGTTGAGCTTCACTTACTATGCATGCTTTTATGTGAATTACACATACGTCTTCCAACCACACTAATTATTTACTTTGACAACCTCCCCACCATTCACTTAGTAACAACTTCCGACTTCCGAGGATGCACCGACACATCGAAGTTTACAATCACTTTGTATGGGAATTCCTAGCCAGGCGAGCTCTCCATCTTCAGCATACTCCATTCGCTCACCAAATTGCTTTCATCCGATCGCCATCATTGTTTTTGTAACACCCTCAAATTTTCACAATAATTTAAACAAATTAATTTATAAGTAATTAAAAGCTAAACAATAATATCTAACATATAGGAACCTATGTGTGCAGTTATGAGACTCTAGACTATGTACTAAATGCCAAAACACGTTCGCCTATACCTATAGCCTAGAAACCACGAGAAAATAGCGTGAGTGACAAAAGTCATCCAGCATGCACTACATCAAATGGTGAAACACAAAACTATAATTATTTTCCTTTAAAATTATTTCATAAACCTTTATTAAAATCACCGTTTAGGCCCACCAGGTCGAAAACCAAAACCAGCAAAGTCCTATCTGGATTAAACCACAAGCAAAGTCCTCAATGGTCGAAACCATAAGCAAGGCCCTCAATGGCCAAAACCACAAGCAAGGCCCTTGATGGCTAAACCACACACAGTGAGTCAAGAAGCTAGGCGCGAGGCAACTGACTCTGGCCATAAGAAGCTACCAAGGTGCATTGCATTGCCACAGTGATACTATCTATAGACACCTCGCTTTTGAAGTCACTTGGCAGCAGGCACCTCTGGAAAGATGCTCTGGTTGCGACAACCAAAAATCCTAGCCCACTTAAGTCCACACAAGCCCATCCAGGCCCACACTATTCTACTCTGACCTAATTAAAATTAAAACTAAACAAAACACGTTTAAAACATTTAAAGTTCAATTAATCAAACAAAAACCCTAATTCAAGTCAAAATCAAATAAAATCCATTTAAAATCCAATTAATCAAACAAAAACCCTAATTCAAGTCTCAATTAAATTAAATCCACTTAAAATCCAATTAAACAAATGAAAATCCTAATCCTTGTCAAAATGAAATAAAATCCACTTAAACTCATTTAAAATCCAAGTAATCAAGTGGAAATCCCAATTAAAACACCAAAACCCTAATTAAAACACAAAAACCCTAATTAAACTCAAAACCATAATTAATTAAATCCAAAACACTAATTAAAACACAATACCCTAATTAAATACAAAAACCCTAAATTAAATCTCAAAACCCTAATTAAAACCCAAAACCCTAATTAAAATCCAAAACCCTAAAATTAAATTAATTAAAACCATAAAAACCCTAAAATAATTAAAACCCTAATTCAAAACCAATTAATTAAACCCTAAATCCTAAAATTAAAAATTAAACTTAAATCACAAAACCCAATTAAAAACCTAATAGCAAAACCCTAAAATCCACAAAAATTCCAAAACAAAAATAAAATAAAAACCTAAAATAATTAAAACCCTAATTTAAAACCAATTAATTAAACCTTAATCAAAAAATTAATTAAAATCATAAAACATAAATAAAAGCCTAAACATAAAACCTAAAATCCATTAAAAACCTTAAAAACAAAACCCTAAAACAAAATCAGAAAAACCAAAATCAAAAGTCCATCTCCACAGGTCCAATTCAGCCCAAATGCACCCCACTTTCACCTCAATCAAAAAGTTTAGAAAATACAAAAATAATTCTGGTGAGCCCCTCCGACGACCCTCGAGATCTCCGACAAAATCTCTGGCAGTCAATCCTGAGGTTTCCGGCGATCATCTTCAACCTCCCGTGATCTCCGGACCTTCATACCTCGTCACACGCTCGATCCTATGGCACCTAGTGGCTGAGGAGGAGGATCCACGACGGTGGAAGGCCCTATCAAAGCTTAAAAGAGACCCGCCACCGATGCCTTTTCCCATCTGCCTCCAGCCTCCCCCTGCGCGATCTAGCCCCAAGAGCTAGCCTTGAATCCACCCGAGAGAACCTAGTGAACCCAGGACCCCTAGAGCACCTCCCTGAAGCCCTTTATAGCCTGGAGCCTCCAGCCATCGTCGTTGGAGCTACGTCCAGAGGTCTACCGTCGAGTGCCACTGGGGACCATGTGAACAGCCAGCCAGGTACACCTCCTTCCCCTTCTATTTCAGCCTAGTAGGCCCCGTAGAATCCCTTTAGG
This sequence comes from Posidonia australis, assembly GCA_024699735.1. Lineage (NCBI taxonomy): Eukaryota > Viridiplantae > Streptophyta > Magnoliopsida > Alismatales > Posidoniaceae > Posidonia > Posidonia australis. The sequence goes on from JAMKQA010146418.1 coordinate 9,885, forward strand.
ATCCCTGACTTAGGCTACGACGGTGAGCACCCCCTCTGCTCGCTGTCGCCCTGCCTCGATGGTGGGTTCACCACCACCGGCGAGGCCCCCGTGGGCCTCTCCTCCCTCCTCCTCTTCTCTCCTCCTTCTCTCTGGTCTCCTTTCGCTCCAGAGGAGCCCCTCCGACGTTCAAAACCAACCCCGCCGTCGCCACTGCCTTGCCATTGTCGACCGACGTCGATGAAGCAATGGAGCCCCCCAAGAACCATTGCAACCTCCGCGCACCTCCCACGAACCCTAGAGAATCCTTGTCTCGCCGCCTGGACCGTCGTAGCACCCCGACTACACGTTGCTGCCATTGCCACCGATGTAGAGGTGGGAGGGACACCTCGAACCTCCCTGGAGCTCGCCGTTGCCTCCCAGAGCCCCGCCGTGGCTCCCCAGAGCTTTCCCAGTCATCGCTTTGCCGCTCTAGCCACTGGTCATCGCTAGCCATGTCGCCGTCACCTTCCCCGATGCCGATAGGGTGCCTCGCCGGAATGCAAGGTGGGGGAGGGTCCTCATGCCTCCCTAGCCCCTTCTGATACGCCAGAGATCGCCATAGAGCCTCGCTTTAGCCTCCGGGACCATCGCTCCACCCCCTGGGCCGCTGGGCCGCTGCTGGATCGTCGTCGAAACACTCATAGGTGGAGGAATGCCGGTGAGCCTTCGGTGATCTTCGAAAGGATGTTTTTTATGTCTAGGCCCCATAGTTCTAGGTTGTTATTATTAGGTCATTAGATTATTACATTTAAGTCCTTTTCATTACATTTAATTCCTTTTCATTATGTTTAGTGTTGGATCGAATGGCTCCTCTAGAGGGGGGGTGAATAGAGAATTATCAATTTTAGAATTACTTCGACTACTTTTTGTAGTTCAATAGAAATTGCATACAATGGATACTATTTAACAAATATAATCAAGCTTTTCTACTTATGCAATTATCTAACATACAAGAAGAGGA
>JAMKQA010146492.1:0-14554 GCA_024699735.1 Posidonia australis
CCCCCCCCCCCCCCCCCCCCCCCTCTAGAGAAGCTTTAGTATCCAACACACTAATGCGAAGGAAATGCCTTGGCTGCCTAATAATCAACGTGAAGCTTAGAGCATTTTACTAATGCATCTATCCGTGCCCTATAATAGATATCGTTCATCCTTTTTTAAATTAATTTTATAAAAGATACACGATAATTCTCCTTAGTACATCCAGGTGAAAGTGTAAACTTGCTATGTATAAATTTAACATCATTATTAATTTAATGTACTAATTGTTTAAATTAAAGATAAAGATAAAAATTACTTATTACCAATAGCACATCAAACATTCTTGTCATCTCATCTGAATGCAAATGCGACCACCGGTACTCGATGACAAGTATAAGATCTAAAAAAATTTTGTGATCTCAAACAAGATCCTATTACTTTTCTTGAAATTACTGCAAATAAATCAAGTTAAGTACAAAAAAAAAAAGTATTCCATGTTTACTAACACCAAATTAAAAAAAATAAGTTATTCGTATGAGTCAAGCTTTAGGAGAGGTTGTGATCCATGAGAAACTTCTGCATAACTTCCTTGTTGTTCTTATTATTTATCAATAAAATTAAACACTTGTTAGTAATTATTTAATATAAAGACTTAAAAACTATAATTCATAGTATTATTTACTTGTTGCAGTTGGAGGGAGAGACTCAGGTTGGACATTGCATGCAACGCTATCCTGTAGAGTTGTACTGTGCTTAATCATAGGAAGAGAGGTAGGAGCCTCAATAGTAGTGGTCGGAGGTGGTGTCAAAACTTGTGAACGAATGAACTCAAGCAACTAAGTACCCGTATAAGCACTAAGCTCGATCTCTTAATCCTCCGATGAACCACTTCCACTAGATTCATTAGAGCATCGACAGCCTCTACCAAACCTGCCATCAAATGCTGTAAACAACACATTAAAAACTTCATAAAAAATTCATGTAATTTACTGGAAAAATATTATACCAAAATGAATATCATATCTGAATTTAAACATGTGACACCTAGGCTTGATTATCCATTTTAATTGTAAACCATGTAATTAAATTGTAACCTTGTATAAATGGTTTATTAATGGATAATCTGTTGTTTCTTGTGATTGTGGTGGGTTGTTGGCTTTCTATGCACTTGTTTGTGTTATGGGACCAATGTGGGGTCCAACTTGAGGATGCACAATTGCCTCAGTTTGCGTGCTCGTCTTTTCCCTTTTCTTTCTTTCCTTTCTCTCTCTCCCTCACGGGATCTTAGCTTCTTCGTCTCCTTTCTTCTTCTTCTCACCACCTATGCCACCACAGAGCGGACGCCCGTGCCTCCCTATCTCCTTCGACGCAAGGGTGATGGGATGGGTGGCCGGTGCAACCTGGGAGGAGGAGGAGATAAAGAGGGAGGAGGAAGCAGAGGGAGGAAGCCGAAAGAGGAAAAGGGAGAGGAGGAACGATACACGAGCTAAAGGGAGGGGAGGAAGAGCTGAGCCGTGTGCGCTGCCACTGTGAGTCACCAGGGTTGCACCAGAGGCCAGGGAGACGTGGGGAGGTCGCCAGAATTCGTCAAAGTCCGACCAGGTACGCGTCCCATTCTCCCTTCTCTGTTCTTGTTTTGGGCAAGGGAATTAAAATACCTAAATGCATGCAAAAATGGGGAAAAAATGTGCAATGGGTAGGAAATTGAGTGGAATGCCTGTATGTGTTGAGATCTTGAGTTTTGGTAGAGCTTTCATCAAGTTATGCATGAGAATGCCATGTGTGTTTTAAAGTTAAACTCTGAGCATGTTTCCTTTGAGAATTTATATCTTGATGCATGGTGAATGGAATGATGAATGGTCTGAGCGGTTTTGAAGTAGACTCAAGCATTTACACCTCATGTTTTATTTATGTTTTATGATGTTGGTTTGAGGGGTCTGTCAGAGGTCCCCATTCTTGACGAAATGTTTGGGTTGAAACAAGAGAGGTGTTCTGGGCACGAGGATTTCGACATGTCGAACTAGGTTTGGTATACCGATTTCCTATCAGATTACGCCTGGATACCTAGTTTCGGTAGACCGAAAACACTCGGTCGACTGAAACAAGGAGTTTTAGTATACCAAAAAGGTTTGGTATACCGAACCAGGGACTTTCGGTATACCGAACTAGATTTCAGTCTGTCGATTTTGTTCCCTGGCCCATATGGATAAATGTGTATGATAAATGAAAATAAATAAGTTTAAATGGATAATGGGTATGTGTCAATAGTGTTTCCCCAATGTTAATGTCATGGAAGAATATGGAATCCAAATAAGTGAATTTGAAAATGGATTTGGGATTGAAGTCCTAAAAATGAATTAAAGTGATTACATGTGTGTTTAGTGTGGTTTTTGGGCATGAGACCCAATTCGTGATTTTAAATACATGGTTTTGAATGAATTTGAATTGGGACCCTAGTGGAGGGTCATGTGTTGCATGGAAAAGATTCTTGCGACGAAAAGATAAGATGAAAATGATTTCGAAAGAAAAACCTAAGAGTTTTGAAACTGAAATAATAATAATGTGTTGTGGAATCACGGGGGTTGGTGTCGACAATATGGTAAGAAAATGATACTTCAAGAAACCAATTGTCAAACACGATCGTGGTGACCAGAGTGAGACCACGAGGGGTTGGTGTCAGCAAATTGATAAGATATCAATTGTTAAATGCGACCATGGTCACCGAGCTTGAGACGGTGTAGGCTGAGTCTGGTATATGAACCAGGTGTTTGGGTTACCGATGGGACATTAGAAAAAGACGTATCCCCATGCATATGAAAAGAAATTAAGGCCAGTTGGTCAAGACGGTGTCCTCCCACATAGGGAACTTCACCGCGGTAATGCAAGGAGGTAGGGGAAATGGTGTCCTCGCCTACTACTTGTGTGCCTGGTTATCCCTGATCAAGGTAACATCAATAAGAAAAGTGGAAATGAATAAGAAAAGTGTATGGATTTGTGAAAATGAAAAAGTATGGTTTGACTAGGATTGGACTTGTGATTGGTCCTAAAATCCTAGACATAAATAAGAATTGTGGTTTTAACTAGTTTCTAGACCATATTTGTGATTTTGGTTTTGAGCTCTGTGAGGCTTTGCGTTTTAGTCTAAACCTAATGTAACCATGCTGGCGACAGCCTCGTGCGTGGCGCGCAAGGCCAAATACACGAGGACCAGCGAAGTCACCGCAAAACAATAAAAAACAAGGATAAGATGCGGGAGTCGCTACCTAGTCTATTTAAAAACGGGAGACGAGGAAAACCGTTTTAAAACATTAAAACTATACAATTAAACCAATGGAAAAAGGTCAATCATGAACCAAAAATTGGCAAGGATCCCTGTTACGCACGAGGAAGGTATTAGACACCCTCACACACCCGAAAAATCAGTCTTTCATGGGTTTCTCGTTTACTTATATGAAATGTTGGCTTCTTTTGTACGCTCAAGGGCGATATGCAATGCAACTCTATATGCAAGTGGTGCCTTATGCTAAACATGGATAGAGAGACTGTAGGATGTGTCCTAGTGCTTTGAGAGATCACTCAAGTCATAGATCGAATACCGGTGCAAAGATATTGCACGAATACAACGATAGATCCAATAACATTGAATGACTAACGTCCTCGCTTTGCTATATGCAAAACCTAAGCTACCATGTATAAATATGGATGAAAACAGACTGGAGTCATCCTGATATATCTAGGAGGACACCCAAAGAAAACCAAAGGCAAAGCAAATCGGGAACCATGCTAACACCATGCCAAAAAGCCATTGTTGGTGCACTGAAAACAGGCAGGTGTGCCTGTTTGGTGCGCCTGCAATATACGCCTATGTGGTGCGCCACCTGTGTGCTCTACTAAGGTGTGCCAGAAATGTGTGCCACTGAAGTGAGACCCAGAAATTGCAGAGCTGACAGTAAACTAGACTAATATGCTATGCGATATAAAACCCTGCAAACATGCTCTAGACCATCTGAATATGCATTATGGACATCTAAAACACCTGATTACATGTGAGTTCCCTCCTCTTCCCCAAAGTCATAAGGAAAGAGGGAACCCAAGACACCATGACATGGGTCTTGTGCTCAAGGGCAATAAGCCTCACACAATCCTACTCTGATAAAGGGTAATGAATCCCAGCTATGCTACTTGGGTCTGGATCATGGACTGATGCAAAAGAACTCTACACAAAGAGTCCTAGAAAGCCACCAATTCACCAAATTCAAGTGGCAAGCTAACTTCACTAGATGCAAAACTAATGCAAACAGGGTTTTTATATGCTGAAATTATGCAAGCAAGAACATGGCAGATCAGAGATCAAACATCAGAAAGATCAATGTCCAAAACAATCAGAAAAGCATGCAAATCATGATGCAAAATAGGCTGCTTGCACCCTATGACCAGGCTGGTGCGTCAGGATGGTGCGCCAGTTATGTGCTCCAACCTGGTGCACCAGATTGGTGCACTCCAGATACTCTATTTCAGACTGCAATCTAATTTCAAAGTCTGGGCTAGATGTATGCAACTAATTGGGTTACTGTTTGTTCAGATCATTAACCTAGATGCCAAAGAACTTAATCATGTTGGATAATCAAGCCTAAAACATTTCTTATCATTCTCTCCTTTGTCATGCATATTCATGGGTCCCTTAGGATTGCAGCTACCTATGGTGGATTTTATGATTCATGCAATGATTTGGCTGACTTAGGGAGCATGAGGAATTGATAAAGCATGCAAAGGGGGTGCATCACAGCTCATGTTCCATAGCTAGTGGTTACATAGGAGTATGATTCATTACTAAAAAAAAGATCACACAGTGCAAAATCATCATGACAAAGAAGCAATGAATATAGAAAGGAGCATCATGAATACCCAAAATAACAAAAGAACATCATTATATAGACATTATATCAGCCTAATTGCAGGTTTTATCCAGAATATTATGTAAAACCCATGTGGAGGTGAGTAAAGGAACTTACCTATGGTGTCTTCTCCTTGGATGACTCAAGGTGTCTCCTCCTTATTGCTTTGGACACAGTTGGGAGTGCTCAAGAATGCAATGGAATGCTCTGAAGGTAGGGGTGTTGGTTGCTAAGAGTGGGTCAATTGCTAAGAGAGAAAAAATGTTGCTCATAGGTGACTTTTATAGGAGATGGATTTGTAAAGTTTTGGGATGCCAAAAGCCTTGGAAACCAACAGTCTTGCGTAGATTCGTAGAGGAATATTCGCAAGGGAAGGTTACAAGCATAGAAGATGGATAGCCAACAGCCAACACCTTGAAAAGTGACCGTGCGTGAGCTTGATGTGCCACATTGGTGCGCTAGCTTGGTGCACCAGCTTTGTACGCCAGCTTGGTGCACTAACTTGGTGCTCCATATTGGTGCTCCAGATTGGTGCTCCACATTTGGCTGCCTGAATTATTAATCGAACCATAAGTTTGTTATAGGCTTAGGGTAACCAAGATGTCAGATAGAGCTCAAAAGAGGTTAAGCTTGCCGTATCCAAAGCAACATCCTCTGGAGAGTTCACCTACGAGTCGCCTCAAAATCGGGGTGTCTACACCTAGTCGAGAACATGGATTTCTCGGAATAAGAGAAAGGTTTTAAAATGCATGAAAAGAAGAAAAGATGAGTTTTGAAAAAGAGATATGAGTTTTGAAAATGACATGGTTTTGGGAAGAAATCCCAAACATTGAAAAAGTGAATTTGAGTTTTGAAAAAAGGCATGTTTTGGAAACAGATTTCCAAATGTTTTAAATGAAAAGGAAATGTGAAATTTTGAAAAGAGAATGGTTTTGGAAATTGATTCCCAAGTGCTTTTAAAGGAAAAAGGAGTTGATGCTTTAAAATGGATTTTCGAAAGGAAACCTTGTTATAAATTAAAAGCTATGCTTTTAGTAGTTTGCTAAGTTGTCATGTATGTGTTTGGAGCATGTACTAGGTGACTTAGATGTCACTTACGCGTGCTTTGTTTGGTTTTCAGGTGCAGGTTGGAATGCAGTCTAGTTTTGGTGCCTGAGTAGGAGCCACTAGCCACACTTATTTCTTGGAGGTGAGCCTTAGTTATAGTTATTTAATTATTACTGTAATTAATGTAATTTGCGTATGATACCGTGATTAGGTAACATACCCCAGTTTGGGACGTTACAAAACAAATTACTTAACGATACTTACAAGCACAAGAACAACGACAATGCACAATAAGAAAGCTACGACGAACTTGAATTGAAACTAAGTTGTTAATTCTCTATATCATCTTAATTTGTTGATATATATAAAAATTCAGAAACAAAAATAAATTTAAAGAATTTGTTGATAGAATGCAACTACAAATGGAATTTACAAAGCAAATTAAAGAAGATATATACCAAAATCACAATAAAATCTTCTTAATCTTCGTCACTATTATAACACCTCCAATTTCCACAATAATTTAAGTAAATTAAATTGCAGGAAATTAAAGCTAAACAGTAATATCTAAATAACTAGGAACTTATGTGTGCGGCTACGAGACTTCAAACTATGTGCACTATGCAAAAACTCACCTGCTCGCCTACGCTTGCAACCCAATATCACGAGAAACAAGTGTGAGTGACAAAAGTCACCCAGCACGAACTCCACAAAACGATGAAAAATAAAACAATAATATTTTCCTTTAAAACCATTTGCAATCATTTCTTCCAAAGCTACCAGAAATAGCAACCCGGGCCTAACAGGTCGAAACCACTAGAAAACACGACCTACACCTGCCAAACCAGTAAGCATAGATTCTATCAACTTAAAACCACAAGCAAGGCCCTCAATGGCCAAAACCACACATAGTGAGTCAGGAAGTCCAGCGCCGGGCAACCAACTTTGGCCACAAGCAACCACCGAAGTGCACTGTACTGCCATGGCGTGCCACCCTGTGCAGGAACTGTGTCGTCCTGCGATTCTCCCATATGGAGAACCCTCACAAAACCAACCCCTCCTGAGAAGGCAGTCCTGTCTCTCAGGACGCTACCAGCTATGGGGCACAAGTTTCACCCGCACTGGCCATCACAGGACATGCCTCCTCACGGCGTCCTCTACACGATGCTTAGGAGAGAGTCTCATACCTTCACACTCGACAACACCTGAGCCGCAGTGCTCAATGTGACAGTAGGAGTATCATACCTCCCCATCATGCTGCAAAACACCTTAACTCGTAGACCACAATCCTAGCCTCGAAACAACAGTCAAGGAGTCTTATACCTCCAAGACTCGACGAATCTTCGCCTTAGGTATCTCAGTCCCCGACCTCAACTTGGGTAACACGTCTGACCAACCAGCAAGTGTCATCACTCCCCCTAGTCTAGACAACAGGGCTCACAGTTTCTTAGCCTGCACATAGAAAACTAGGAAAAACCATGTCCAAAATGGCCAATTTACCTCTTTGAAAACCATTTTCAAAATCATTTTATATCTTTAGAAAACTTTTCCAAAATCTCCACAAAACTGGCGCATCAGGTGCTCTGCAAGACCACCACTGATAGCCTACAATTCCATCTTAGATGGGCAAAACAAACCAATCTAGAAAATCCTTGAAAATCACATTTATAAAGCAGCTGGGACCTGATTAGGCCGACCGACCAGGGCAACCGAAATGGGTACAAGCACCCAAAACAGTAGACCAAAAATTTAGTTTGGTCAATCGAAAATCTTTGCTCCGAAAGACCAATCTTATTTGGTTGACCGAATTGGTTCTAACAGTCAACACTCATGGCATAAAACGACAAATCGAAGAAATTTGATCGACTGAACCAAGGTCAGAGGACCAAAATTGATAGAAAAATGACATACCGAAATGTTTCGGTATGCCGTTTTCTACAAAACTGGAAAACAGCCTCAAACCTACTGTTCGGCTCTATGCATAAAGGTTTGAAAAGACATGCATATGGTTTTGAAAAGAAAGAAAACAAAATGACTTTTAAAGAGCATGTTTTTAAAGAGTTTGTTGCTGCTAGGCAATCGTAAATTACCAATTGTAGTACGGTGGCATCCATGGGATGTGTGCTAGGTGACCTTTCAGTGGTCACTCATGTGTGTTGTTTTGATATTTTTCGCAAGTGTAAGATAGAGGTAGGAGTTTACTAATGCATGAAAAGTTAGAGTCACTTTGCCACACATCAGGGATCCTGGTGAGAGTTTAGTAGTTTAATTTTATTTCAATTATAGTGTTTTATTTATGTTGCTTATAATTGGATCTAGTTCATAGCTAATATAGAACAAAAAAACTGTAACTAGGTTGAGAGGTAACAACTTCAGTTCGAGTCATTACAGGAGACGACGAAACCCTAAAGAAGATGAGAAGATTTTAGGAGATGAGAAGTAAAATCTTGATTCTATAGATTGGAGAGATGATGAAACCTAGTCTAGCACACAATTCAAAGAAACCCTAGAAATAAGATTGACCTAAAAAAACTAGACAGCTCCTAGCTTCCAATTTAACCTTTGAGATTCTTTAATCAAAATTCTCTAACTCAGTTGGTCAGATCAGAGGAGAAAGGTGTGAGGCTTTCCATACTTGAATAACGGACCTAATTAAATAATCACTTTCCTTTTATGGTGTAACATTGTGAACTACTTTTCATGACACCAAGTAGGAAAAGAATTTTTGATTTGATTCATTCTTAAGCTCCTTTGTCCTATTGAGCTTGAATCCTAGGGGCCAACGTCTACTTAATTTTAATTTAGACTTGGGTTAATGCTTTATGCTTGATATTATTATTTTTGGGCTAAGGAAGGGTGATGAAATTCCCACCTTCTCTTGTGTTATAGGTTAGGTCCTTAGGTACTTTGATATATGATATACAATCAATGATGCATAGACATGTTGTTCTTTCTTACAAATTATGTGCTTTAATAAAATTAAGAAATTAAGATAAGAGTACGTACCTTTCCTCCAACAATAAAATTTACATTTCAAAAATAGAAAATCTATATCTAGATGCACAAGATATGATGCATGTCCTAGAAGGTAGGATTTTATCTTATCATGAATTTTTGGATTTAAGTTCAACTTTAAATAACTCTTTTTTTTTTAATTTTAGATTAAGAAAAATCCAATAAATTATATGAATAAAATAATAATTGGGATAATCTTGAAACTTTCAAGAAAAATTGTCAAAACTTTTGAGAAATAAAGACTTATTCAGATTTTCTTTTCAATCCCTGTTTTATAAACTTCAAACCCAAATTAGAAAATCTCTTTTTTTTCAATTTTTTTAAATAAAAAAAAAAAGAATAACTTGACAAATAAAATTAAAACTATGAATACATCTATTACCCGACAACGGCACCAAAAACTTGATGTACAAATTTTAATTACTATAAGTGCATGGTGTACTATGTAGTACGTATGTAAGTATAGGTCAATCCCACAGAGAATAGTGAATTCTAGATTTTAATTTTAATTGCAAATTATAATGGAAGATATGAAGATGGAATTAGAATTTAGTGAAATAAAAGAAAACGTAATGATTTTGATACTTAAAATTATATGATGAAGTTTAGTATTTTGAATTCACTATGCAATTAACATGATAATCAACTAGTTCACCCTCTCTTTTTTTTTAAATCTCAAAAACCAAACTAAAGAATTCTACTCTAGCAAGCATAGTCGATATGGAACACATGATAGACTATCAAGTACTTGAATAAAAAAACAAAAGCATGATTTAATTAGATGTTAACATAATATAACAACGACAACACACACGATCCCTAATTTTACTTTTCCCTAAGTATAGATTAAAAAATGCCCTCAATATTAGCCTATCAAAGTTTATCGAAATAACAAGAAATCAATGTTGTGTTAGTCTAACATATATGACATGAAGTACATGGGAGAAGAGATCAAAACTAATTACACCATCATGAAATTACCATAGCTTCATCTAATCCTAGAAAAGAAAATTAGCACAAGATTGAAGGGAAACAAAAATAAAAGAAGAAGAAAATAAAATAAAAATAAAACCGTAACACTCGTAAATTCATTTTGTAATTATTTACATTTTAATGAATTTATTTTTGGACGGGTGTGTAGACACCACATATGCTTGCAATTGGACCCAAAACCTAGACCAAGTCTAAATCCTAGACCTAGCCAAAATCCAAAACCCTTGGTTAGCCTAAACCCTAGTCTAAAACCATAAGCTTAGCAAACCCTAGCCTAAAACCCTAAACCTAACCCTAAACCCTAGCCTAAAATCCTAAACCTAACCCTAAACCCTAGCCTAAAACCCTAAACCTAACCCTAAACCCTAATTCAAAACCCTAACCACTTCCCACTCCACCGTAACAACCTTAACCACTTCTCACTCCACAATAACAACCTTAACCACTTCCCACTCCACCTTAACAACCCTAACCATTTCTCACTCCACCATAACAACCTCAACCACTTCCCACTCCACCATAACAACCCTAACCACTTCCCACTCTACCATAACAACCTCTAACTAATCATAACAATCCATAACAAACTACCTAGCCATTGCAAGCCTATAAATACCCCCCCATTTGCATGGGAAAAAGGAGGAAAAAAAGGAGAGGAAAAAAACTTGGAAAATTTGATAGGAGAGCGACCAAGGAGATTTCTTCTAACCAGAGCAACCAGAAGAGTCCTAGATTAGAGAGGAAGCTCAGAGAGGAGAAGAAATCAAGGTTCAGGCCAACTCCGACGAGCTCTGGCGACCTCCATCACTGCCAGCTTAGGTAAGCCCTAATCAGAGCTCAATTTCTTTCCAATTCAGTTCCCCAAGTCCTCCTTTACCTTCTCCGATCGATTCCAGTAGGGCTAGGTAGCTGCCTTGGCCGGAATAAGTGGTTCTTTGGGTCGTCAGATGCGATTCTCCAGCAAAGGAGGTGGGGGCACGAGTTTAGTGAGTGATTCGTGCCCTGCCGTGCTCCATTCGATTAGGCCTGGTCCCTTTTTGCTTCTCCACCCCTTTGGATGCCGCAACATCTCCTTTGAAAGCCTCCAAGAGAGGCTCGCCGGACGCGCCTTCACTATCACCAGAGAAGAAGGTGAACAATGGGTCTAGAACGGGCGCCTCCCGCATCGCTGCATCTCTCCGGCATTAGGGAACCTTCCTCTGCTCTTCCCCTGTACTCCGAAAGCTTCATCACCACGACTCAAGTCCGAAACTTACCATATTCTCTCTTGATCGATAAGTCTGATACTTGCCAAATCCCTTCTCGATTGGTAAGTCCAAAACTTGCCATATCCACTCTCGGTCGGTAAGTCTGAAACTTGTCATATTCTCTCTCGATCGGTAAGTCCAAAACTTGCCATATCATCCCTCTGGTTGATAAGTCCGAAACTTGTCATATTCCTTTCTCGGTCGGTAAGTCCAAAACTTATGATATTCCCTTCTTGGTCGGTAAGTCTGAAACTTGTCATATTCCCTTCTTGGTCGGTAAGTCCTAAATTTGACATATTCCCTTCTTAGTCGATAAGTCCTAAACTTGCCATATTCCCTTCTTGGTCGGTAAGTCCGAAACTTGCCATAATCCCTCCGGTCGGTAAGTCCGAAACTTACCATATTCCCTCCTTGGTCAGTAAGTTCTAAACTTGTCATATTCTCTTCTTGGTCGGTAAGTCCTAAACTTGCCATATTTCCTCTGGTTGGTAAGTCCGAAACTTGCCATATCCCATCCGATCGGTAGGTCTAAAACTTACCATGCCCCATTCGATTTTTGCTTAGAGAGTTTGGTATCGATGGTGCCCCCTTCGGTCGTGCTCCAGATGGATTACACCAACCTCCCTATGTGGACCGGTACCCTGGACTACCCAATGGACACTTGCAAGGCATCTATCCTTTCAGTCGACAGGTTCGTTATCCTATCGTGCCCCCTTTCTCTTGGGCTGGTAGCCCGAACTACCAGGTCGACAATCATTACATTGTTCGAACTGGGCTGATAACCTAAACTATCTGGTTCACAAGTCTGATAACTTTGTGCCATTTGATTCTCAATGAGTGCTCAGGAAGCAGTGGTCTCCTCCTCCTGTTCCCTTTTCCAAGTAAGAGGGGGCAGGGTGTCTTTGTCAACCATGAGCATCGGTCTCTGTTCCATTCGTCCTCCGACCTTGCTCAGGGAGGGACATCTGTAGCCACCCCATGCTTGCAATTGGATCCAAAATTTTTACCTAGTCTAAAACCCTAGACCTAGCCAAAATCCAAAACCCTAGGCTAGCCTAAACCCTAGTCTAAAACCATGGGCTTAGCAAACCCTAGCTTGAAACCCTAAACCTAACCCTAAATCTTAAACCTATCCCTAAACCCTAGCCTAAAACCCTAAACCTAACCCTAAACCCTAATTCAAAACCCTTCTTGTTTCTCCACCCCTCTGGACGTCGCAACATCTCCTTTGAAAGCCTCCAGGAGAGGCTCACCAGATGCGCCTTCATTGTCGCCAGAGAAGAAGGTGAACAGTGGGTCTCGAACGGGCGCCTCCCGCTTCGCTGCATCTCTCCGGCATTAGGGAACCTTCCTCTGCTCTTCCCCTGTACTCTAAAAGCTTCATCACCACGACTCAAGCCTCGAACGACCTCCACAGTTGAGCTTGCCAGAGAGGATCGGGTCGACGGCGAGCAAGATCGAGAGGGGGAGGAGCAACGCCTTTTCTTGCCTCTGAGTGGTAGAATCTCTTCCTCTCCACGGCCCCAAGCCTCCAGCAGCCCAGAATCGCTGCTCCACCAACTCCAACGACCCTTTCTTCCTCATCGTTGTCACCGGAGTCGCGACGCCGGCGAGGGAGATGGGAGGAGACCTCCTACCGTTGGCTTCCTGATCCAAGCTGCTGGATCTTTCCCTCTTTCTTCCTTCTTGCTCCCAGTGGGTTTGGATGGCAGATCAGGCATCGAGGAGGCCTAGAAAGGCATCCCAGATGGCAGTCGATGGTGGGGTTCCGTCGTCGGCGACTGTCGTTCTTTTTTTTTAAAATAAAAACTTCTTTTAAAAAAAACTCTGTTTCTTATATTTTGTTTGCAACTAGGTCCTTTCATTTTGCTTTTAGGTCCTTGCATTAGTTTTTAACCTTTTTAATAATGCTTTGTTCTGTGAAATTACAGGGTGACCCTTGTAAATTTTTGTTAATATTTTTCTGACATTAAATTTCTGACATAAAACCCTCTGACTTAGTTTTCATTCATTTTAAGTCCATAATTTGCACAAAAAACCCTGAACTTCAGTAAAATTATTCTAAATGAATGTTATTCAGGCATAATTGCAAACATAACCCTGCAGATTCAATTTTTTTACCCAAATGTTCTTAGAATTGCATTTTAAACCCTAAACTTCACTGATTGTCACACTGAATGCATGTTTTAAGCGTAAATTTGCAGAATAGTCCCTGAAGTTTCATGTTTTCAAACATAAGTCCATTATCTTGCACATTTAACCTTGAATTTATTCAGAATTGCATTAAACACATGTTTTACTTACAAAATTGCATATTAGACCCTAGGAATCTTGATTTTTACCAAAACGCATAGTTTTGCATTTAACCCCCAACTTCTTCAAAATTGCATAAAGAGTGTTTTCCTAAACATTCTAGCTGATTTGGCCTTGGAATCTCAGCCGTTATTCAAGATATGTGATTTTTGCACAGAGGCCCCTGGAATTTACATATTTCACACATGCTTTCTTTTTGTATATTTTGCTACCCTTTTTCTTGCATGTATCCTCATGCCTTCTTCTTTGCATCATGCACACATTTCCAATTTATTTCAAACTTGGTTTTCACAGTGTTTCCTGGATTTCTTCCGACTATCACGATTTTGGTTTAATTTGGATTTTCATCGCCCGAGGGCATGCATTAACAGGCTTGACAATACCAACATTGACCCGAATGAGGATTATTTTCTACCATTTGATTTTCTCGGATTTCTTCAAGTTTTCGCTGATTTACGTGACACTTTTCGAGTATTCTCGATTTTCACGATTTTCCTCATCGCCCAAAGGCATACAGAAAGTGTCATTTTCAATGCCTACATTGTCCTCCGAATTATTTTCCTTATTTTCTTTTCTTTGATTTGGCATGTTTTCACATTCATCTTAGGCACGTGCATTCAGAGTAGACAAGCATACACACTGTAGACGCCTCGATTTTGAAGTCACTTGGTAGCAGGCTCCTCCGGATGATACTCTGGTTGCGACCACCAAAACCCTATCCTACATAAGCCCAATCAAACCCCCCAATAACCCACCTAACCCAATTAAACCTGAAATACAACAAATCAACCTAAGCCCAATTAATCCAGTCAAAATCCACTTAAAATTCCAACAAAAATCCTAATTTAACAAATAAAACCCTAAAACCACAAAACCCAATTAAAATCCGCCCAAAATCCCATAAAACCCTAATAAAAACCCTAATCCATTTAAAATCCACTTAAATCAACTTAAAATTCAATAACATGCCTAATTAATCAAATTCAAAACCCCAATCAAGTGAAAAGGAATTAAAACAATTTAAAATCCATTAAATAAGACAAAAACCCTAATTCAGGCTTAATT
>JAMKQA010146494.1:0-10944 GCA_024699735.1 Posidonia australis
GGGTCTGGGTTTTTTTAGACCCAGACCCGACCCAATAAGTGAGCGGGTCTAACGGGTCCGGGTCTACGGGTCCACGGGTCTGAAAATCAAGACCCAGACCCACGGGTCTGGGTCTAGACCCGACCCATTGCCGCCCCTAGTCACTGCTATGGCTACAAAGAACTTTATCTTGAACAACATTGTAGCCCAATACAAGATCCCTCACGCCCTCATCTCTGACAATGGGAAGAATTTCATAGCCAAGAGGGTGGAGGACTTCTTGCAGAACCTCCAGATCAAACACCACCGATCCTTCCCGTATCGCCCACAGATGAATGACGTCGTTAAGTCTACCAATGAAAATCTCACAAAGATTTTGAAGAAAATGGCAAAGACCCATTGAGATTAGCATGATCAGCTCCCTTATGCATTATGAGCCTACAGGACATCAATCCGGACCTCCATGAGAGCCACTCTACACTTGCTAGTCTACAGAATGGAGGTAGGTCTCCCCATTGAAGTGGAAATCCCATCACTCAGAATCTTGAGGGAAGCAGAGTTAGAGGAGGCAGAATGGGTTGAAGACCTATACATACAGTTAAACCTGATAGAGGAACGCAGATTGCAGGCCTTGCATCACACCCAGTGCTATCAATAGCGCATGGCCAGATCTTATCAGAAGAAGGTCTGACCAAAAAACCTGGTACTAGGAGATTTGGTGCTATGGGCGTTCCATCTGCTGGATGTCTGTGGAAAGTTCCAACCCAACTAGCAAGGCCCCTTTGTTGTCAAGCAGATCTTTTCAAGAGGAGCCGCTATCCTGGAAGACATGGATCATGTTGAGCAGTCCAAGCCTGTCAGAACATGCTACCTGAAGAAGTATTATCAGTGAATGGACACCAGCTCGCTTGGCAAAGTCCTCTCCCCTGCATCCATTCATCCCTTTTCATTATATTTTGCATTAGACAGTTGTAATCCCATTCCAACATCTGCCTACTCTGTTTCATGGCATTTACATTGTATTATCACGGCATGCATCCCTACATCCATACACTGCATATGCACTTGGCATCCATACATCTTTTTGTTCCTTGTACAAGCATGCATGTGCATACACCATCCGCATATTGGCCCGATGATGAAAATCGAAAAAGCTTAGCCTACCTTGGGAAGGGTTCTCACCCTCCGGGAGATTCTATCTGGATCATTTTGCAAGTGAGGAAGTCACCTTCCATCGAGAACAAGACGAAGCATTCAAACTCTTTAAGGAACCAACACCTTCAAAAGGGAGATAAAATGCTAGGGTGTGAGCGAGAGTGAGCAAAAAGAACCATAATGCGCAAGGGACATGAAAAAATAAGGAGACAGAAAGTGAAGACAGAAGCCAACCCTAGAGAGAGGTGTGTGGCATAGCTCTACCCCTACCGTACCTTTGGGAGGAGCTAGAGCATGTGCCTGAACTACTCATCGAAGGACCAACCCCCCTTCTCAGTAAAAAACCTCCCACCTTGTTTCAAGTGCCTATTACCTCCAAGAAGGAGTGAAGTGAACCCACACACCTATGAAGGAGTAAAAGAAAATTGATAATGCAAAGGAGCAGGAGTAGGGCCCTAAGAGTTTGATGTGGAGCCCTAATCTCGTCACCACCCAAATATTACCACTCAAGTATCCATCATCCAAAAATTCACCACCCTGACATAACCATCTCGTCTCCCAGAGTGCCATATGCCAGCTAGAGATTCGGATAGAGTATGTCAGACGACGAGATTCTCTCTTTCTATCAGGCAGGCACTAAAGTTTTCCTAATGTTGAGGGCCTAATATAGCTCAGTAAGCACAATCCATGCATCTGCATCTGCATTACTTCTCCCATCATCTCTACCATAGGATATTACTTTGGCTAGTCACCAGCCAGGGACATGTCAACTACCCTCATGGTTGACTCTCGTAGTTCACCTTCAACTAGGGGCATGTCAGCTACCCTCATAGTTGACTTTAGCAATACATCTTCAGCCAAGGGCATGCCAACTGCCCTCGTTGTCACTTCCAATCAGCAACATCTCCAGCCGAGGACACACTAGTGGTCTTTGATCTGGCTTCACTAGGCGCATGCCTTTAGCTAGGGGCATGTCAGCTACCTTCTAGCTAATTGATGTTCGGTTGGATGTTTTAGACCAAGTGATCATGCAAGCTAGTACGTAGCCCCACATGGGGAATCAGTGGAGTGAGCGAGTAGAAGCAGACCACTGAGTCTAGAAGCACTCCAGACAAGGACTCTAGAAAGCCACAAGGTGAAGGCACTTCCTCATTCACCCTTACATCCGGGAGCCGCAGTGTAGCAACGCATAGGAGCTACGAGTGTTGGCCAGGGACTTTTCTCGTACTAAATGACTGACCCTTGATGATAGAGCACCCACATACCTAGCTCGTTGGCCAGGCCCAGCATGTCTCGATAATATATCCAATCTATGCCTTTTTAGAGGCGGGATCATCACAGTCTATAGTGTCTAACCAGTGGTTCATCAACAGAGTGCCCCCACAGACCCAACTTAGGGGTTGGGCCCAGCATGTCACAATAATAAATCCAATCTACGCCTTTAAAAGGGTAAATGGTCTGGTTTACTCCAATGCTATAGTAGTTCAGTTCAAGGGTCTCTCTTACAAGCCAATCACAAGAAGAGGCAAATGGGCACACAACAAGAAAATAGAAAATCCTACATTCAAATTCAAGGTTCAAGAGTACATTCACCATGGAAAATAGTAGAAATACAATGAGCCACACTACATGTGCTTGGATCAGTTATTCCCTCTAGTCCGAGGCCTCTTTGAGCTATTGCACCGTGAAACAGGGGAGCACCTGGAGCAACTTCACTAATCGACCAATCCACCTAGGTCTATGCCCTATATGCCTCAATGCAGTTGGAACCTCTCACCAGAGTCAGGTCAGAAGAACAGAGATCAATCCGTAATAGACGGGCCAGCTCAGTAGCCATGACAATGGAATTCAGCGGGTACAACCGAAAGATGTCAGCCATCAGAGTCTGTTCAAAGGCATCTTGGCAAAAGCTAAATTGATGCAGGACACAGACAGAATGATACTCCACTCACCCTCATGTTAATACCGTTAAAGAACACCGTGAAGGGCTCAACGATAGATGAGGCGATTTGCCAAACTATTTGATCCTCTGTTAGGTCCTCCAGCTTTTAGTAGAATTCCCTAACACCAGAAATTGTCCAAGCATGCCCACTCTAGCAGTAAGCCTCAAACACTGGTCTCTAAGGGTGTAGGACTTCGACCCCCATGTGAGCCGCCAACTAGACCTATCAAGACGTCATGTTAATGAAGAAATGATATGCCAATCTCATAAGAGTCTAAGGCTACCTGTACTGATGCTCCATAGTAGTAGAAATTGCGGCATCGATGAAGGGCATGATCCAGGCTGCAATAAGTAGAGTTGGAAAACGGGCAGGCCTGGCCCAAAATTTAGTCAGCTCGCCCAGGCCTGGATTGGACCGAGCTAGGGCGATCTACTAGCCAGGCTGGGCTAAAGTTTTTATTTCTTTAGCTCGACACAGCCCATGACCCACCTAGTGGGCCGGGCTGGGCTGGGTCGATCCATTGGGTTGTTTAATTTTAAAAAATAATTAAATTTTTTATTAATAAAAATAATTTTTATACATAAAAAATAAAAATTACATAATGATTAAAAAATACATAATTATTTTTTATACATAAATTTTACATTTTAACACTTTTTTTTTACATTGTTACTCATTAGTAGAGTATGTTTAGGTCTCCCCCATTGATGTTGATGTCACATCGTTGTCTTCTGATTTCTCGTTCAAACTTAATCCCTGAAGACGATCAACTGTATCATACCAATCTTTTAAGCATACGGAGGCTTCTACAGACTTTTCAGATAATCTACATCTTCTATCATTTAATACTCTTTTTCCTACAGAAAACGTAGATTCCGACGCTACAGTTGACACCGAAATCGTTAGTAAATCTTTTGCCATTTATGAAATTATAGGAAATCTAATTGCTATACTAGACCACCACTTTAATATGTCTAAGTTTTCCATTTCTAAATCACTAAAAGGAAACTCGCATTCTAAATAATTTTCTAAATCATTATTTATAATTGATTTTACATATTTTTCTTTCTTTTTATTTAATCTACTCCAAAAAGAACTACCACTACTATTATTTGTATGTGTTCCTGCAAAACTAGATGTGTGACCACTACTACTACTTTTATCATAATTTCTAGCATATTCTTCAAATGATCTATGTAAAGTTGTCTTTAGTTTATTATTATATGAATCTATATAGTCATTTTTATTCATGTTACTAAAAATATCATCTATTAGTACCATACAATTAACTAATCTATGCCTAGAATCCATAATTAAAGCTAAACATACCCACATTGGAGGCTCATCCCAATAATTATTATATTTAGTTTCCATTAATTTAATAATATCTACAAAAACCGGAATATTTCTATATTGTTGAAAAATATTTGTAATATTAAATAGATTAATTAAAACTAGAGAACTTGTTGGATAATATTGACCTGATAATTATTTTGTTGCATTATAAAATGGTTCTAAAAAATTATGAATTATAGTAGAATCTTGTCAATCTTCATCATTTAATAAATCATTAGATTTTGCATTATAAAATCTTGTAATTATATTACAATAAAGTAGACTTAAACTTAACATATCATAAGTTGAGTTCCATTTATGTGGAACATTTAACTTAATTTTTTTAGGTTTTAAACCATTTTACACACATATATGTCTAAATTCTTGATATCTTTTAGCTGATGTTTGAATAAATAAAATAGTTGTTCTTATATTTTCTATATAAGACCTAATGCATTCTATACCATCTTATACAATTAAATTTATTATGTGACAACAGCACCTACAATGAAATAATTCACCATTTAATATTTGTTTTATATTTCTTTTTAATAATTCTATTGCAACATTATTATTAGAAGCATTGTCAAATGATATTGTATTTATTTTAAAAAATATGTTATATTCTTTAGCAATATCTTCTATCATATTTGATATAGCTTTACCAGTATGTGGATGATCAAATACTTTTTAAGTAATTAATCTTTTTTGTAAATTCCATTCTATATC
Source organism: Posidonia australis (assembly GCA_024699735.1). NCBI lineage: Eukaryota > Viridiplantae > Streptophyta > Magnoliopsida > Alismatales > Posidoniaceae > Posidonia > Posidonia australis. The sequence goes on from JAMKQA010146494.1 coordinate 5,142, forward strand.
TAAATATGGAAAATTAGTTGGACCAGTCCAAACATCACATTTTAATGATATTTTACATAATAAATTAGAAAATATTCAAATTAAATCTTTTTTATCTTTTTTAAATGTTTTATAAATTATATTTTTTATTGTATTTCTAGAAAAACTTTTAAATTGTGGATTCAAATAATTTTGTACACTTTATATTGTCTTAAATCAGTATTTTCATCTTTATTATATTTAAATATACATTTTTGTAAATGTCTAGCTATGTAATCTACTCCTCCTCCCTTAGGACATGTGTATGTCGTACTACAATAATTACAATAACACCTATTTTCATCTACTAGGTCTAAAGTTACATGCTTCCAAACTCAAGAACTTTATTTCCTAGGTTACTTAGAGGTTGTGGATTGCGTTGTGGTGTTTTAGAGTTGGTCTGACTCCTAGGTAGGTATATAATCATGACTACCAATGTTTTCTATTTTAATATAAAAAATTGATTATAAAATAAAAAAAATCTTATCCTATAAAACCCAAAACCCAAAAATGGAGGGATTAGAAGTAAAGAATTTAAAGGGAATATAAGTAGAGAAAATTTGCTGTTGGAGGTTGGTGAAGAGTAGCAGACGCAGCGGAGTCCAAAGCCAAACAGCAAACTTGAAATCTTCTTCACTTGAGACTTGAGCAGAGAGGTGAAATTGAGAGAGAATTGTAGAAGATGAGATTAGAGAAGAGAAGATTGAGTTATTGTAAGTTGTGAAAAATGATGGAATGGATATAAAAGTACTTATAAGTGAAAAGAGAAGGAAATTTTGATGTTAAAAATAAATAAATAAATAAAATGCAACGTTCAGGAACGTTGCACACTAACGTTCTATTAATGGAACGTTGGGCAACGTTCTCAATTTTTTTTATTCTTTTCAGGGCCGATCCAACCTAGCCTCGCCCAGCCCGCCTGTGTCGGCCGAGCCGGAATGGGCCTAGTCGGCTGGGCCAGTCGGGCACAGCGGGCCTGGCTCGGCCTAGTCCACCTTGAAATTTCTTTTGGACCGGGCTAGGTCATTTCTTGGGTCGGATCGGACAGCTCAAGGCTAGCCCCATCTGATTTCTATTTCTAGTTGTGAGTCACTTACAGCCAACATGGCGTTGGGTGGTCTATTTTTCATAAAAAATTAGAAATAAAAATATGTAGTCTTTTAATCCATTTTATGATCTACAATTTACTTAAACTTAAGAATTTTTGAAGTATGTTTTACTATTAATTAAGTCATTTTATTTTAATAGTTAAAATTTACTAAAATTTAGTATATCTTAGGATCATTAGATGAAGAGGTTAGTATTATTGGATGGTAATAAAAATTCAAGTACCTATACCATGCAACATAATGATTTAATCTATATGATGAATTTTAAAAATATATATAAAAAAATAAAAAATAGAGTGCCCACAGTTATATTAGCTCTATGTTCTCCTACAAGAACATTGGCTTCTTTCATTTATACTCAGGCAAGCCAGCGTAAGAATCCCAAAAAAAATCCAGTAATTTAAACAGATCTCAACGATGTCAACGATGTGAAGTCAAACGAAAATAGCAAATTTACACTTTTATATAGATAATATACCCCTGCAACTGCCACGTAGAATTAACGTTGTATCTCCTAACATATATAATGTAAATGAAGGTAAAAATAAGTCGATTGAGATTAACCACTAAAAGTGGAGTTTCGTCCAAAGTCAGGATTAAAAAAAATGTAGCACAAAGTAATGAACTGGCAAATGAAACTTATCTTCTTTCCAATTAGAAGTATTATCGACATGGGGATCATAATGTTGATTCGCTAGGAAATTAAAAAAAATGTCAATTTGATTTATACAAATAGTGCACTGGCTATTGTGCACCCACTTGGCAAGTTGAGAGGACTTCCCGAGCCATTAGTGGTAATGTAAAATAGCAAAATTTTGTCAACGCATTCCTATTGACTTCTCTCATTTCCATGGTAATTAATCACCCCTTTCAGAAATCAATTAGTTGAGAGGACTTCCTGTGCCATTAGTGGTAATGTAAAAAGGAAATATTATGTTAACGCATTCCTGTTGACTTCTCTCATTTCCAGGGTAATTAATCACCTCTTTCAGAGATCAATGAAGCTTTCCGCATCTCCATCTCACCACATGCATGTTTTCCCCTCCAAATCCTTCTTCCCCATTTCAATCTTGACCTCGCTGTAAGGTAAGTAAAAAGTTGCAAAGCTTTTTTGTTTTTTCCGTGTTTGTTTGGTTTTTCCTGTCATCACTCATCAAATGCTAATTTATTTTTTTAATTATTTCATTTGAATTTATGATGGAATGGTCTATCATTCTCTCTCTGATTAATGAAAGAACACAAATGAGTAATTAATTATTTTAAAATAAAGTTGCTATGTAATAGTTACAGCAGAATGAACAAACGGCGTTCACAATTTGAATTATACTTCGTACTAATTAGAATCTGGTATACGCCTGGTGTATAATGTGCTCTTCCTAATAATCGCTTAGGACACCCTCTTGTACCCTAGACCCTAGTACGTTAGACAGGAATGATATATTCTTTTGTTGTATTTTTACTTCGATCATCTATATCTGTAGATTTATTAATTCCTTGTCCGACAGGATGAAAACTGTAATGCTTCCATTTACTATTATATTAGAATCTGACAACTTATGACTTAGAGGTTTGAGACTGGATGTAGAGACGGCCATTTAATATCGATGTAGAGACGAGCATTTGAACATAGGTATTAAAGCTGTTGAGGGGACTTTTTGTTTCACCGATGCAGCAGCTTGTTGGAATTGTAGGAACTGAGAGGTTCTTTTTTTGTTTTTTTTGCTCTCTTTTTTTTTTTTGATATCGATATGCATATATTTTTTTCTTGTGGTCTGTAAGTTTCGAACGAGAGATTCTTTTTTTTGATAGAATAGTAGGAATGAGGAAGATATAATTTTTAGATAATTTTTTCATTCTTACTTGGGAGAAAACGCAAACTTCTCTACAGGATTGGTTGATGGGTTCGTCTATAACAGGGAAGCTATTTTTATGACAGGTTAAAATTTTACAATCAGTTTGGATGAGTAGTTTTTGATGAAAGGAGAGACGGCTTGAGTAGTTTTTGATGAAAGGAGAGACGGCTTGGACGGGACTTGAAGGGGACGGAAATCTCTATTTTTTTTTCTTGTTCCAAAGAATAGAAAATTTAAACTTAAATTCTTTACAATACAGTTTTATTAAGTTAATAAAAAAACAAAGGGCGGCATCCTAGTAAATCAATATGCATCTCCATCCTTTGCAAAATTATAAAAAGGGTTCCGAGGAGGCTCACTCGTGATAATTTGTCGAAGACCTTAAGTCAGCATAAGTAAGTTTTTAGGGTTTCAATGATACGAATTTGTGTAAGAACACCAACAAAACGATATATTACTTATTAGTTATAAATAATGAAATTGGAATATTAATTTTATATTATTAAGAAAAACAAAAGCACAATATTAGAAAAAGAGAAGAAGAAGCGCGTTTGTCATAAATATTAGAAGATTTCTGTTGAAAATGATTATGACATGGACAAGTACAGATCTGAAATCCCATAAAAAAAGCTTAGTGGGCATCCATAAATAGCTAGAAGAAATAATGTATAGCATTCCACCTGACAATTTTCAGTTTAAAAAACAACAGGAACAAGGAGTATACGTAGGGTACGTGGCGGAGCACCACTATTTCAAGCTCACAAACAGCTGCGTTTCTTGCTCATGGTATCAAACCAGCTGTCCCGGCGTTCTTCCAGCATTGGATACATAAAAATAACAAATCCCCATGCCATTGACTCCTAAGCCCTTATAAATCACTCTCCCCTCCCAAGACGCCTCCAGCATACTCACAAAACATGGCTGCAAAGCCACCGTATCTGTGCATGCCATTTCTGAGCACCATCTTCCTTTCTTCGGTTCTCCTCTCTTCCATTCCTCCCACTAGCCAACTCTCCTCTCCTCCGCCACCACCTCTGTCGCCATCACCACCGGTGGAGATGATATGCACGCCTCTGAACATGAGACTGAAGAAGGCATACACTGCCTTGCAGGCCTGGAAGAATGTCATCACTTGTGACCCCAACAACATGACCGCCGACTGGTACGGGGCCAATGTCTGCGAGTACACCGGCATCTTCTGCTCCCCAGCACCTGACGACCCCAATGCGCTCACCGTGTCCGGTATCGACCTCAATCATGGCGGGATTTGCGGAACTTTGCCTAAAGAACTTGGTTTGCTTGCTGATCTTGCGCTCATCCACTTGAACAGCAACCACTTCCGCGGCACCATACCGTCTATGATCGGTGGAAGGTACGGTCAATTAATTAACTTCATGGCATTTGCTTTCGAATCCTTGAAGAAGCTGTTAGGATCTGATTTATTGGTTATATTCTCCACAGATACTTGTACGAGTTTGACGTAAGCAACAACGAATTCACCGGCCCTTTCCCCGTCGAACTCCTTAAGTTGCCGATGCTGAAGTTTTTGGACATACGGTTCAACAACTTCTCGGGAGAAATTCCACCAGAGGTTTTCGACAAGGATCTGGATGCACTCTTCATCAACAACAACAACTTCAACGGGTCGATACCGGCGAACCTCGGGAATTCATCGGTTTCGGTGCTCGTGATGGCGAACCTTCAGCTCAACGGGTGCTGCATGCCGAGGAGCATTGGTAACATGTTCAACACTTTGCACCAGATTGTCCTGCTGAATGCCGGTCTTGCTTCATGCCTGCCGCCGGAGATGGAGCGACTGGGGAAAGTGACGGTGTTCGACGTGAGCTACAACAAGTTGGTCGGTACGTTGCCGAACAGCGTTGTGGAGATGAAGAGCTTGGAGGTGCTTAACGTGGCACACAACAGACTGTCGGGTGTCATCCCGGAGAGCATTTGTGAGCTGCCGAATCTGAAGAACTTCACCTTCTCCGACAATTACTTCACGGGCGTGCCCGAAAGCTGTCTCAATCTGTCGGCAATGGACGATAAAGGAAATTGCATTCCAGACGGACCTTTGCAGAAGCCGTCGACACAGTGCACGGCCTTTGGCTCGCGACCAATTCTTTGTGAACTGGTGAGCTCTGAAGCTGTTTGTGTGACTCCAATACCAATACTGACGCGGCATCCAAAACCACGGCCACACCCATCACCACCACCACCAGTGAAATCTCCACCACCACCTCCAGTTGTGAAATTACCACCACCACCAGTGAAATCTCCATCACCACCACCAGTGGTGAAATCACCACCACCAGTAGTAAAATCTCCACCACCACCAGCACCACCAGTAAAAACTCCACCACCACCACCAGTAAAAACTCCACCACCACCACCAGTTGTGAAATCACCACCACTACCAGAGAAATCAGCAACACCACCACCAGTAAACTCTCCACCACCACCACCAGGGAAATCTCCACCACCACCACCACCAGTAAAAACTCCACCACCACCACCAGTTGTGAAATCACCACCACTACCAGAGAAATCAGCAACACCACCACCAGTAAACTCTCCACCACCACCACCAGGGAAATCTCCACCACCACCACCACCAGTAAAAACTCCACCACCACCACCAGTTGTGAAATCACCACCACTACCAGAGAAATCAGCAACACCACCACCAGTAAACTCTCCACCACCACCACCAGGGAAATCTCCACCACCACCACCACCAGTAAAAACTCCACCACCACCACCAGTTGTGAAATCACCACCACTACCAGAGAAATCAGCAACACCACCACCAGTAAACTCTCC
>JAMKQA010146497.1:0-13764 GCA_024699735.1 Posidonia australis
CTCTCTCTCTCTCTCTCTCTCTCTCTCTCTCTCTCTCTCTCTCTCTCTCTCTCTCTCTCTCTCTCTCTCTCTCTCTCTCTCTCTCTCTCTCTCTCACAATCGCAACCTCTGACAACTTCTTTCCTTCCTCACACTGCACTCTCTCCTTCTTTGTCTCTACCTCTTGCAATGCTGCCACTAGGGGGTTGAGCCTCCTTTTATAAGCTTCAAGACGTCCCTTTGCAAATGCTATTCTCCCCATTCACCAATGCCTTAGCTTTTGTCGATGCTTCAGCTCCTACTAACGTCTTTGTTTTTCGATGCGTTTGTTGTATCGAGGTCGACATTACAGCTCATGCCCCATTTAATACACCTAGAACCACTATTCTAGTTCTGGCTATCACTGGTCATTGCACATAGATTGAAATATGGCATTCAAAAATAGATCTGACGTAAGACGTAATCAAAATCAACTCAAACCAAATCGACACAAACATAATTCAAACAACAATTGAATTAGTACGACTGTAATTCAAACAACACCTCTTCATTGCTGAGAACAACGCATGGGTCTTGCCTCCATACTATTCCATGGATGATCGGACTGGTGAGAGTCACAAGGCTAGAACCACATCAGGTGTGCTCTAAGATTAAAGAGGAAGACGGAGCAGAGAAGAAATGCAGAGCCACAACCACATGTCTGAAGAGAAGAAAAGCTAGAAGAGAGAGAGAGAACAGAATCGAGAAGCCAAAGACCATAAGAGAAAAAAATAGTCCCCATAATGGATGGAGGTGGAGATGTCTTATAGGTATGCTCACTGTATAATAACTATTGGATGGCCAAAAGATGCAAGATAAGAGGCTTAGATTGATTTTAAAGGGTTGGATCAGGTTGTGTGTGTATGGAGGGGGATATGATGGTCCAAACATGTCAAACAACAACCTCAGATTTGTAGGAGCCAATGAGAAGCCTTGTAACTCACGTCAGTAAGTGATAGGATAAGTTCACCCTTGTAGTAAAAACTAGGCAAGGGAAATGCACCTACTACCCACACCTACTGACCACGTTGGGAAACTATGTGAGAAAACTGTGCCTGTCAAACATGCCAATTTTCCATGCTAGTCCACCACACCACCTTTTTGTGCTGTGTAGTTGCCTTTGTAAAAGTGGTTGATTCGGTCCCCTAGTTTCACTAACTCCATAGATCTTGACTGGAGTTTGGCTGTCTAAACCAAGGATTGACTTAGGTGATTGGCGGTGGATTTTGGTGGGTTTGAGGTGTGTGAGAACTTTCTCAAATTGTTGGATCGGAATCTTTTAGAGGAATCCATTGGCAGATGATCGCAAAACTAGGGCATCTACATATACAAATATCCACTCTAGTCCCTAACACCTCTATTGTGAAGGCTTGGGAAAGGTGTTTGTGTTGTCATTCTCATTCACAAAGAGCACTCCTTTCTCCTTCGATCTTTGTGAAAGTCAATTAGACCCCGAAGTTTAGACCTTGTATTCTTCCTCCCTCATCTTTTGGCTTGTTGTGGTTTGCTTGAATCACTAGAGACTAACCTAATCCTTAGTGCACGAAGCTCTTCGTCTATGTGGCAGGGACCAAGTGCATTTGAGGCTCCGCAAAGACTCTTGGAGTGAGGTAAGGGTAGTACCAAACAAGTAAGGATCATTTACTTAGTTGTGAGGATCCATAGATTATCACAAAGAAAAGCCATACCTAAGCCTATAGGATTGACCTAATGAATGACATGCAAGTTGAAAACACTAATTAATCAATTGAAAATACTTTAAAAAACATTAATTGCTTGTTTGAAAGTGTTTCTATGTAGTCCTTTGATACAAGTATGTTAAACGTGAAGTATACAACACCCTACTTAGGACACAGACGCAAACACGACTAACGTTTGAGTGCTTTTTCTTTGAGTTTTTTGTTTGTTTTATGGTAAATGATTGAATTAGCAAGTTTAGTAAACTTTATGATTTTTTAATCCTTTTCATTTCCTAGAAACTTGTATTAGGTTTCCATTAGAGATTGAAATTTTCTATTTCTTTTTAGGACCCTTTATTAGATCTAGATAGCTCTGTAATTATTTTGTAAAAAGATGTTTGAGTGATTGGTCCCATTTGATCCACTCTATTAATTAGTGGAAGCGCCCAGAGCAACATGTAGGACACAGAGTTGCATGCATCTTACATAGACACAACATCTGTAGTGTCTAACAACATCTAGTAGCAGCAAAAGTCTAGCAATAGAACAATCAATGTTGAATGTGGTCTCTAGCATTGTCTTACATAGGACACAAAATTCGTAGCGTCCAACATCATTAGTAGGCATATCAGAGACTTGAATGTTGATCGTGCAACATCAAGTACCTGAATTCAATTTTGTGTACCTCAAAGAGCCACATGGTGACCAAGAACAAGAAGAGATGCTCTAAATATTCTATCATGTCCTAAATTTCTCATAATAATTTAAAACAAATTAAATTACAGGAAATTAAGAACTAAACAGAAATATCAACTATCAGAAACCTATGTGTGCGGCTACGAGACTTCGAACTATGTGTACTATGCTAAAACCCCGACTGCATGCCTGCACCTGCAACCCAAAACCACAAAAACAAGCATGAGTGACAGAAGTCACCCAGCACGCACTCCACAAAACGGCGAAAAACAAAACTATGTTAATTTTCTTTTAAATTCATTTCACAAATCACTTCCTCTAAAACCCCCCACAATCAGGCTCATAAGGCCAAAAACCACAAACGAGGTCCTCAATAGCCAAAACTACAAACAGTAAGTCGGGAAACGCGGCGCTAGGCTACCAACTCTAGCCACATGCAGTCACCAAGGTACACTACACTGCCATGACGTATCACCCTGTACAGGAGTCGCATCGCCCAACGAGCCTCCCACTTAGAGAACCCTTACAAGGTCAACCCCTCTCTAGAAACCCAATCCTATCTTAGGATGCTACCAGCTACAGGGCACATGTCCCACCCGCACTGGCCACCACAGGATACGCCTCCTCATGGTGTCCTCCACACTGTGCTTAGGAGAGAGTGTCATACCTCCACACTCAACAACACCCGAGCCTCAGTGCTCACAGCGACAGTAGGAGTATCATACCTCCTCGTCATGCTACAAGACACCTTAACCTGCGAACCACAACCCTTGGCCTCAAGATGACAGTCAAGGAGTCTTATACCTCCAAGACCCGATGACCCTCAGCCTCAAGTATCTCGGTCCCCGATCTCAACCAGGGAGATGCGCACAACCACCCAAGAATGATGTAACATTCCCTACCTCTGATGACATAGTCTCACGATGTCTCGGCCCGTATATAGAAAACCAGGAAAACCATTTTCCAAAATGGGCTAACTCATATCTTTTAAAATCATTTTCCAAAACCATTTTATATCTTTGGAAACTCTTTCAAAACATCGACAAAATGGCACATCAGGTGTCCCACGAGACCACCACTAATGGCTCACAATCTCATCTCAAATGGGCAAATAAACCAATTCGGAAAACCACTGCATTCAAAATACACTTTACAAAAATCTAGGAAATACCTTCAAAAATGCCCTACTAGACCCGCGCATGTGGACCACACATTTGGCCCACACCCTTGGCACTTTTGTTTGAACACTAACAAAATTGGACCAGGGGCGAGAGCCACTACCAGACCCACGCATGTAGCCCGTGTAATCGGCTCGTGCCCCTAGTTTTCTGTCAAAAATCAGACAGCCTGGAGCAGGACACCTAAAAATTGCCTAAAGTGGGTACAAAGGGTGGACCCACCAAACAATCACCAAAAATTTTGAATAAAAGATATATGGTAGACCCTCAGGTCTACTCCAAAATCGAACAGACAAAACTAAAATCCATTAAGTATAGCACCTAGAATAAAATCACAAAGCCAAGGTGCACAGAGAAACCAAAAACCACAACCACCACCATAAAAGCTATAAATGCCACAATAATTCACCATAAATTCCAAAACATAAACTGTAGCCTAGATTGCATGCGTCCTAAGCATTTCTACCATTTTTCATGATTTATACGCATTAAAATGGGGATACGTACCTGAAATGAGCTCCAGCAACCCAATGTGCCCTCTAGCCAACCTTCAGCCACCAGCGATGACCATGACCTCCACGGAAGCTTCCTCGACCTCTAAAGCTCCAGCCACGCCAATGCCAAGCCACCATGGAGCCTCCGCCTCTCTCACTCACTCTCTCTCTCTCTCTCTCTCTCTCGTCAATGCCTAGAACAAAGGGGGAAAGAACGGGGGAAAGATAGGTGGGGAAAGAAGGGGGTGGGGGAAGGAGAGAGGGGAGGAGGAAGGGAAGGAAAGGTGGGGAAAAAGAGGAGTGCACTCAAGGAGGAGGAGAAGAAAGAAGAAGGAGACAGACGACGAGCGACGGAGCATGGCGCAAGTGGCTTATAACACCCTACGTACACGGTAGCTGGACACGTGCGCACCTACGCATCTCCAACCACCAGCACCCCACACGAGCTCACCGGCCACGCCACCCAACCACCAACCCCAACAACCAGCCCACAATGTGGACCCACACACGGGCCCACAAGCACAATGCCATTGGCAACAACGCACAGGAGTGTACAACCAGAAGTCGACCCACGAGGCTCAAGTCCAAAATCACAAAACACACAAATGAGCCTTGAAACAATAACACCGGTCTAGGAATAAATTCATTATAAATGTAAATAATTACAAAAATGAATTTACAGGTGTTACATATTCCATCCCATTATTGGACAAAAATTAGATTCAAGATCAACAATATATCAAGTCATGTTTCAATTTCTCCAAACTTATTCAAATCAAGCTCTCCCAAGAAAGGTAGGACCTTCCACCCAACACCATCTTTGAAATAGTGAACAACACCAAGAGTGAAGCCTCACCAACAAGAGATGCACACAACTTGCAACATTGACTTATTCTAAAGGACAATTCAAGAATACCTCGTCGAATGCATTGCCACAAGCAAACTGATGGATGAGCCCTATCCTTGAACAAGGAAGCTTTAAGGATTGGATGCAAGTCAAAACCTTGTATGAAGAGCATGATGAACAAAATGAAGAAGACGTTGAAGATTAGTATGGTATGGAAAATGTACACCATTATACACAGGAGAATTATATGGAGTCGACATGGGTCAATCCAATGTATGAAGAAGAGGATGTTGATGAATACATGGAAAATCCAAACTCTAGGGCAGCTAATTGTAACCATTATCCACCTCTGCCTTCACCAAACCATAGCCATCATATTTTGTCTTCACCTTCACCAAATCATAATAATCACAATAGCAGCCATCATAATTCACCTCCACCTTTGTCAAGTCACGATGGCTACAATCATAATCGCTATATTCAACCTCCGCCATCACCAAGTCAGAATGGATATCATCATTCAAATTACATCCATCACCATCCACCAAGCCATAACCATCTCTATCCACCGCAATATGCTCCACCTGTACCACACAATTTTCTCCACTACTACCCCCCACTACTGCCACTAGGAAGATACCATGGGAATCATCAAAACCATCAACATCAATAGACATCCAACAATGAACAACAATCAATACAATTTGGAGTAATAGACTTGGTAGAAATGAGAAGGATGCTCAATGCATTGGGTCAAGCTCCTCCTCCTTTTGACATGATTAAACTCCTTCCTTTTTGCCTACCTTCAAGATTCAAATATCTAAAGACACCAAAGTTCGATGAATCCACTAATCCTCATAGCCTTGTAATGAGGTTTCAAATAGACTTAGCTCCCTACTTCCATGATCTTGGATTATTAATCCACTTATTTTTCACTAAAGGGGGAGTCCATGGAATGATTCATGTCACTAGAGAAGAGTTATGTAGTTTTGATAGAATCCAAGAGAATTTTATGTTAAAATACAAACACAAAATAGATCGAAAACCAACCTTCTATGATTTGGCTAAGGAAGTGATGAAACTCAATGAATATTGGCTCACTTATGCTAGTCGATGGAGAGACATGACCTCCAAGTCAGGTTTGGTCATTCCAAAAAGACAAATGATCTAGATACTTGTAGCAAACACCACCAGACCAATGAAAGAGGACTTATTAATGCTTATTGTCCATTGATTTCAACATTATATGAGGTTGCAACGTCAATCAGGGAGAACATCCACGAATTTGCCGAGATTGAAGACCCAACACGAAGACCAAATGGAGAACTATTTAAAGACATCACTGGTGATATCAATCAAGTCATTCCATATCATAATCAAAGAAGGGGCACCTACAATGATGCTAGGAGCAAGTATGGTCAAGGCAATAATTAGAGCAACTACCATGGTCCACTTGCTCAACAAAACTATCAAGGGCCCAAGGAGACAATACTATCCTCCACTCCTAGAGAGCCTACAAGACATCTTTGAAACTCTACTAGAGACTAATGGGATTGAGCTATCACAATAGGGGTTGAAGGCACCTAATGCTAATATGAGCAAATATTGTCATTGAAAAAATGGATATAAGCTAGACGATTGTTGGGTTTTGAAAGCCTTCGTTAATGATTTGGTGGAAGATGACCTCATTGACTAGGATCTACTCAAGATTAGACTCAAGAAATGAAAGAAAGAATAGCCTCGACAATGTAGAATGGAGTGGTAGCGATTTTCTAGGTTGGTGAAGAACAACATTCAGATGAGCAAAAGACAGAAGCACAGTGCAACATGGATGAACCTCTAGACAGTAGAAGAGGAGAAATATAAGATGAATGCACATCATCGACATCAACTTTTGAGACACATGCATTTACTTGTAATGCATGTTGGGAATTTTTGTCACATGATCTCCACCCATCAACCTCTTGCAACTCCATCCACTTCCATCCATCAATCACGACCACAAGATGATGCTTCCACCTTACACAACAATCAACCTCCCATTTCATACCATTTGTTTGATTTCCAACCTAGATAGACAAGCCCTCAAAATGTTGAAATGCTTAAAGAAGACATCTCGGTCCAAGAAGATAAGTCAGAATATGAAAGTTTGGAACAACTTTGAAGAAGAGGCAAGAAAAGATCTCCCTACTCGACTTGATAGTTCAATCCACACTACATGGTAGAGTTCTTCATGATGTATTAAAAGAAAGTCAAGTTTCCATGAGCTTGTCAATTGAAGACTTATGAGTTTGCTACTTCAGGAGCCTTCTCAAAACCTATCATTAGTTTTCCTGATGTGGAATCAGCACCACTTGAAAGGAGAGCCTCACCTTTGTATGTAACTATTTCATTGCATAATCATTTAATCTCGAGTGTGCTTGTAGACATTAAGGCAAGTATGAGTGTTTGTTCTTTGGGAACATTAAGAGCTCTACATATTGATGAGAACTTGTTATAGCCATTAAGCATGACCATGCCAGATATGATAACTCTAAATAAGTTGCTTCTGGCAAATAGAATACAATGATTGAGTTTGGACCAGTGTAGATGCAAGTCAAGTTCATTATTATGGACATGGTCGATGCATGTCAAATCAAAGTAGGCAATGGTTAGATGTTTTGCAAGCAGCCTCTTCCACTAGATACTAGTGCTTAAAGTTCCCACATGAATGCAGGACAATAAAATTTTATGAAGACATCTGAAGGGACAAAGCATAAGAAAATGTAGATACTCATCCTCTTGTAATCCTAACTTACAACCTATAATCCTTGTGCACAATCCAAATCTTTCACGAATTCTTCCTCGATGGCATGCTTTTACATTAGTGTGGTTCCAATCACAAAAGCAAACTAGAGTCTATATCATGCATTGAGTTGGTTGAGGCTTGAAAAGTTATGAGCAAAAGATCACTCGAACTAGAAAGTCCAAAGATCAAAACGAAGTTACGAAGATTGCACCGATAGATGGACTTTGTTTGTGCCATTCCAAAGAAATTGACTTGGATCTTCTGCCAACACCACCTCATCCTCATTTATCTTCGTCAAGCTTCTCATACTCTCTAGACTCCCCCTCTCTTCTTCAACGACATCAACAATCATAAAGATTTGCAATTTGAGCCCTCCACCTTTCTAAAGGTAACCACAAGCTAGACATGACATTGCAATCATTGAAGCCCAAGCTTGATCCAAGTTAGGAAGTTGAAAACAAGGTCTTATAAGTTGAACTCATTAGCACAATAGATGGTTGCTCAACCACAAAGGACAGAAGTTTCTACTGTTGGAAGCTACACTAGGGAGATCTCTCTAATCATTGTGAATAAACTTCTTTCAATTCTAATTAATTTTCCTTTTAATTTGTTGTCTATTTCCAATAAAGTAAGGAGAGAGGGGGCAATCATGCTAGTGATAGAAGCCAATGACTTTCACCAATCAAAATTATTGTGTTATGCAATAACACAAGAGCTAGTGACTACTAGCAAAATTGACTAGTCTCTTGAGTGTGCAAGGCTAGGGGCAGATAAGATATATTATTGACAAGATGAAGCCACCACAAACCAAAGAGGGTTGAGGTCTCTACTAATGGAGACTAGACTAGGGGCAAAACACTGTATTCATCTCAAATAAATTTTCATATTGATATAGGCTAGGGTCATCTCTTGAAAATATGTAGATAAAATATTCTCTTCCTCCATGTAAAAGAAAAAAAATAAAAAATAAAAAATAAGGAGAAGCTTAATGAGAAGTAGTAGTTGCCTTGCAATATGTCTTAGAGGAAGAGAAGCTGAAACTAAGTCGAGAAAGCCTTTATGTTGTGGTCGATGCATATCCGAGGAGTCCTTGGAATCTAATGCACCTCCAAAGATGATACTGTTGATCAACATAAGAAGTTTTGTAGAGTACTGAAGCCAAGTCTAACCACTAGGGAGAAGTTACCACACAAGGGAAGTCGGGTGACTAAAGTGACCTAAACCTTGTTTTACTTTCACGAGCACCCCATAGTGGGTTGTGGAATCTTGCTCAAAGCCTAGGCAAACCTTAAGGAATTTTCTAAACCTATGCAACATACATTGAGTTAGACATACTACCTTACAGTAAATCTTCGTAAGTTATGATTAGATAAATGTCCAAAATCAAACCTAGAAGGCGTATAAAGGGGAGACTGTATGAATGAATGGTGTACCAGTCTATCAATAATAAATTGTCAATTGGCTGGGCACTTAAATAGGTATGAGACCATTGATACGTTGCAGGTGTGCTATCATAGTGTAAACCTCAATAAGTAGTGATGATAGGAACTTGCCAAAAATAACCCAAGAGAAAATAGGAAAAGAAACAAAGATGTTGTCCATGAATCAAAAAAGAAGAAGAAGAAAAAAAAAGGCAACAAAAGTGAATCATGTGCCTTTGGGGTATCTAAAGTGTCATAGGGTCAATCATAGGAATAGAACTCTAAATCATAAGCCTAAGCCAAAAGTTAGGACACTCAACCTTCTGTGTTTACGCTGCACACTTTAGGCAAGGGGCAAGAAGTCTTAGGAGCTTGGCTTATCTAATAATCAATATGATAGCAATCCCTTGAGGCTGTTTGAGCAAAGGCTTGAAGTACTCTAAGGATATATAATGCACAAGGGTTCTGACCATTACAAAAAAGAGCAATCCAGTTTGGTGAAAAGCTACTTGAAATTCATGCATGTATGGCATCATCTCCTCTATTTTAAGAAAACAAGAGGAAAAAAATATAAACCAAAAAAAAGGGAAAAAATAAATCCAAAAAACCAAAAAAAAAAATCCAAAAAAAAATCCAAAAAAATTATAAAACCAAACAATATACAACAAATAATAATAATAAAATTAATAAATCAAAAGCCAAAAAATTAATTAGATAACAAAAAAATAAAAAATACAATCCAACCAACTTCACCTTATGCAACTAGCAATAAGTTTAGCGAATGATATAAAACTTTTAGGCACTAAGATGGTCATTTAGTACTCACTTACAAGCTAGAGTTGCGAACTCAAGAATAAACGATCCCTCGTTAAGCATGCCATATTTTAGATTGAAAGCTGAGATCAAACTGGTTGTCCTCCACCTAAATTTCATTTCCATACCATTGTTTATATTCACTAACCCATGTAGGTATTTGAAGATGCCTCTAAAAGGGTTATGTGCATGTGTAGCTAGAGCTTGTAGAGTCACATAACTTGAATGCCAAAGTTGTAGCAATAGTTGCACCTAGCAAAGACGTGAGGAAGCGATTGAAGAGGAGAAGAGATCACTCCCTTAACCCGACCTTTCGAATTCATTGACCACTCACTCAATTGAGTTCATGTCATGGGACGATGGTCCTCTTCTAAAGATACCGACTACATCTTATGAGGAAGAACACTTGAAAATAATGAATTGTATTATTGATATGTCAATCTTTTTTAGATAGTAAGATAAATTTCAGAGCTTCCCCAGTATATAAATTAAAATAGGCAATGAAAGAGGAATCTTACTATCTAAGGCCATACATTACATCTCAAACCACAACTGCAATATTTGCATTTCGCCAGCATGCATCCATGCATTTAAGTCACGTCATTTCATTGTATGGAAATGTCGAAGCATCATTGCTTCATCCTTCACATCACCTTCACTCATTCTATTGAACTTGGATATCTTTAATCCTAGATCAAATTTATTGCCTTCCTGTATTATCTCAACCAAGTCCTTAGCAAAATCAGTTTTTTTCTTATTACATGTGTCAATCCTTTGAATACTATCATTGGACCTTTCCAATTATTTTCGATCGCCTTCAAGCATTGTCATCAAGGCAGGCCTCACATTTTCTCCCTGGTGGCAGCACTAGTCTCATATCCAGTTGAGTTATTTTCTTAGTGGTAGATTATATCCCATATCTAGCTATTCTGATCTTCCTTGGTGATAGCATTTAAGTCGCATATCCAAGCCTTATATATTGTTCTCCCCATTTAGTCCCTGTTAAGGATGAGCTTACTTTAAAAAAAATGTCTGATGGGTTATCCTCTTACCTTGAAGTCGATTTTATTCTAAAGTCAACTCTAAGAAGAGACAATTTGTAGATACTCCATTTCGGCATCTCTTAAAAAACTTTAGGCTTCAATCATCTTTAAATCACTATTATGTTCATTCCACTCTCATTCCTATCTTCACTCTCGAACACGTCGCATTGCACTATTAAACCTTTCTTTGAGTGTTCATGATTATAAGGGTATTTTCTTCATTTTAGATCTATCTCACGAAATACTTATCTTATCTCTTTGGATACCTTGGAAATATCTCTACAATAGAGCACTCAAAAAATCTCCTAATTTGTTGAAATTTTACAGGCATCTTCCTTGCATCTTATATTTCAATCATGGAAAGTTTCATCATATTTGAACTAAGAGAGCATTGTAAGCTAGGAAACTTGCTTCTAATGTAGGACATAGAGAATCCAATATCCAACACTTCTTGTTGATATCCTACAAAGATCATCACAGTAGAGTACTTAAAAGGTGTTCAAATTTGATGATAATTTACAGCAAGCTTCCTAACATCTTAAACTTCAATATTAGAAGGTTTGAGCCTTTTTTGTTGTATGCTTGGTCCTGTAGTGTCCAATTGTGAAGGGAGGTTTTTTTTAATATTATTTTGATTGTTTTATGCATATGTAGTAATTTCATTGCATTAGAGTAAACTAAGGGTTAACCCTTAGGTACATATTATTTCATGTTATTTATTTTTCATATTTATATCTATTTTGGTCATAATACTACACTCATTGACCTATTTCTTTTTATTTGATTTGCTCATTTTGTTTTGAAGGAACGAAGGAAAAAAAAAGTTTACATGTACATGAAATTTTAACTAATGTCGGTGTTGTGTTGAAGAAGCAATGGACTCACTACATTTACAAATCTTCCGAATTAAGGCATCTCGAGAACTAGCATCAAGCAAATTGAGAGTGTCGATCACAACTAACATTAATGTACATAGAGTGTAGAAGTCGAACGAGCGAAGGGCGCGAGATGGACCCTCGAAAGTCTGTATCCACAATCATCGGTCAAGAGAGATACCTCCTTTTTTTCCTTTTTCATTCATTTTCTCTTCTCTTTACATAATTGTATTCTAACAATCTTTGATTAGTTGATTAATTGAGATGTAGATAATAGTATATTTATATTTTATTGCATTATAATGAACCCATATATCTTAATTGCATTTTATAGAATCTTTGACCTTCTTATATGCACAGACAAATCAAAACCATATAGACCCAAATAGATATTTGGATTTAATACTAAATGGTTTAGTTTGATAAAAAAAAAAAAAATGATAATGTGATTCATATTGATTTTACTTCAACTCAAGGGTGCTCTTCCTTCAATATTTCGATCACCATGATACAAGGGGTGGTGCTTATTAATGTGGTTAATGGTATTCAAGTGGTTGGTAAAGTTTCATCAACTTACAATCCTACAAAATTACATAGAACAATGGCACAATCATTTGATTGATCAACTAGCTAACAAGAATTTATAAAATTTTGTATAATATAAAACCTTTGTCGGTTGTATTATTGTATCCTTATCAATTATTTTGTAATTAAATAGTTATCCTTGTGTAATCAATGTTGGTGAAAATAAGGGCTTATGTTGGTTAATTCAATGATATTTTTGAAAATTCTTTGGTTCTAATAAATCAAATCAAACTTGTGATTTTGTTCAAAAATTTTCCAAACAATGGTTAGACTTGATTTATAATTTCTTACCATTGATGGCGTGTCATACTCATGTTACTACTAAGAATGCTTTTGGTAGAGTTTTAGCTTTTGAACACAAATCTAGAAGCTAACTTATGGATAGAAGTTGTCATAACCTAGTTTTTATAAATGTAAAGGAATTACTATCCGAAAAGTCACATGTTTCTAAGAATCTGGTAGTATTTAGTAGAACTGTGAGACTATTATAACTTCTAAAGAGAAGCTATAAACTTAAAAGTTGTCTAAAAACTCGACCAAATAGACCTTAAACAATTTTTTCAATATAACAAATTCTTGAAACCACTATCTGGTAGCGGGTTTAACATGAGACACCAACTCGGGACAAAATACTATAGCCAAAAGATTATTATAATATTAGATTACCTCCTTATCAACTCACTTCTAGTTTTTTTTTACTTACACAATGTGAGAGTAAACTTCCAAAAAATCACAACTAACATCAACTTGTTAAACAATGATTTTATCTTTTTAATAACTTGAGATTACCATAGTTATGTGTCATAAGGCGTGAAAGCAGGCAAAATACTAATAAAGGGGAAAAACTACAAACTAAAAAAATGGCATCAACACGTAAATGAGTTTATGACCATGTTTAGCTAATCCTAATTACACTCATTAGTTAAAGCAAACTCATAATGTTTGCTAAAGTCTTCGAAAATTTGAGCTCCAGTACGGTTCGATGTTCATCATCAATGTTCCAAGAATCGCAGATGCTGTCTCGAACATCGATTACATCAAATAGTTACCTATATAAGCTTTATGTATTTCTAGCGAAAAATATCATTTAATGGATCGAAAAACTGTTGATCCTAACCTCACTGAGAACTGAAATGAGAAGATGGATTATCAATGGAGAATGAGAAATGGTGTACCTTATCGTCTGACCCACACAGCTCTCCCCATGGAAGAAGATCGTTGATGAGGTAGGCGTTGGGGGAAGGTCATCGATACACTCAAGTAGACATGGAAACCGGGCCGGGTCGGGCCAGCCCGGCCCGCGAAACAGCCGGTCCGGCCGGGCCCG
>JAMKQA010146510.1:0-11170 GCA_024699735.1 Posidonia australis
TATTTGCAGTTGATTCCTGATTCCCTCTTTTTACTCCCAATTCCTCCATCTTCTCTGAAATTTCCGTAATTTCATTCCCAAACTGGTGTGAGACGCTGGTAATCTCGTATCTCAAGTTACGATACCCCATCTCCATCTCAATCTTGACTTGAGAAATCTCAGACTTCACTTGTGATACTTCCTCCCAAATCAATAGCCACATCGCATCAAAATCTTCTAGCCTCATCTCCTCAGAAGTGACCTTAACCGTAGAAGGCTTTGATACCACTTTGTTAGTGTCTGACCGGAGATACCACCTCAAGCTAGGTAGGACCGTCGTCGGACCGTGGACCTTCATCCTTGACTTTGTCATCGCAGCAATTTCTAGAGCTCAACATGAACTCCTTGGAGGTGGAGAGCAAGTTGGGAATTATGGGTTTTTAGCTCAAATGAGACTGGACAACCATCAATACTTTACTCCATTCCATTCTACTACTTATAGGGTCGGCGTGAAGACTAACCAAAGACCGGTAGCTCATCCACCGTTGGATCACGCTTGCCTTGTCTGTTCTTCCACCAGCATTGAGTGCAAACATTGGAAGAAGACAACGAACAACGGCAACGATTTCAACTATTGACCATCATGCTGGGTCAAAGCGTACCAGATCCGAGAACCTGGATCCGGCAACCTGTGTGTCTACAGTAGTAAATCAAATACAATTGGTTTATTACAAACAATATCCCCTGTAATCCTAACAGTTCTTGTTATTGGGTTTCATGTTTTCCAATTGTCTTCCGAATTAATTGAATTATTATTGAATATCTTGTAAAGGCATGGACTGGGTAATTTTATCTTAATGATCCATGCAAAAGTTTCGAAACTCATGAATTTTCTTTTTCTGTAGTTAAGTTGTTTTCTTTATGTTTCTTTTGTGTTTCACTAAGTCATTAAAATCCCTTATTTTCAGTCTGCCATCTGTTGATACATTTGCCTTCTTTTGAACTGATTCAGGCAGGCAAAAGATGTCGTTAAATCTGTAAAGAAACGTCTCCAACATAAGAACCCAAGAGTTCAATTTCTTGCCTTAATGGTATGCTAAATCCTTTGACTGCATGCATAGTAGATGAATGGTGCATTGGGCCAACTCAATGTATAAAAAGGCTGCAATGGAATGATGCTTGATTGCTTAAAAATTTTAATTGTCGAGATATGATAGTTTTGGACATTCCTTGCAGCTGTTGGAGACAATGATAAAGAATTGCGGTGATTTAGTACATTTTCAAGTGGTTGAACGTGAAATTCTACAAGAGATGGTTAAGATTGTCAGGAAAAAGGTACTTTTCTGCAATGTTTTTTTAAATTGTTTTCTCCTTTTGAGCACGTGGCAAACAATCTTGGAACGTAGCTTTCATCTTGTGTAGGGGCCGATACTTGGTAAGTTTGTGAATGATCTTTTTTGTTCAGCACATATTTAAGTTTGTTCAACGGCTGTTCACCACTTCTTTTTTTCAAGGGTCGTCTGCTTTGTTCAAGAAACATTGTTGAAGTGGGCTGTCATTCTTTCATAAGCATAGGATCTTTCTTTGCCTCCATTTTCTGTTTTAACCATATCTGTTGGTTCTTTCATAATTAATTTCGTCTAGTAATAGGTGTTATCTGATCTTAGCATTTAATTTATCCGAATTTTCCAGTTTAGGGCATGGCTTCCATCTACCAATTCTGGAATAGTTGGCCAACTGCTTTACAAAGTCCAGTTACATGGAACCATTGCCTAGAATTATTAATCACTCTAATTATATCCTCTTTATCACGTTCTTTTATAAGTCTAAGAGTAAACATTCTATGGTGGGAGTTTGCATATAAGCTTTAAGTTTATCAAAGATTAGGAACTTGTAATCTATTTATTATAGGGTTCTGAACTTGACTTTTGTAATTATCCCTTTTCATGAAAAGCTGCATACATTATTTTCATGTAACATCATCCAATCCTTTTCCAATTTAACCATGGTTGAACCTTAACCTGGATTAAACCTCGTCAAGAGCCTTTTGGAAAACCACAAAATCATTCATATTTTCTGAAAGTGGCACTAAAAATTCAAATGGTTTTTCACATTCTCAATGTCCCTTTCAGCTTATGTGACTTGTCTTCTGAATTGACCATGATTGTCTTGAGAAAAAGGTGGACTATACTATATGCATCCTTATCAAGGCACCTACCTTGGTGTCAAGACATTCTAAGCAAGCCATATATTATATTTTTTTCAGATTCCTATGAGATGTTCATTTAAATCTTGCTTTTTTTTTTTGTATATTTCAATGTGTTAGTGTTTAATTGTGTTCAGAATGGAAATATTATTGCATGACTTCATATAACAATATAATATGTAGGGGGAAAATCTGAAATTTTGTTTTTTATTTAATTTATTTATGGCACATAGGCACCCCAACTTATCACCTTGGTGCCTTGACACCTTGATAACCTTGGTTATACTGTGATAACGATAGATATATTGTTTTAATATATAACCTCGGTTATTAGGATGTTGAATTCAAACCCTTACTAGAATAGACTGTTATATGAAATTTCAATAAATTTAAGGTTATCACATGTTAATTTCCTCATGGGTTTCAAGTTGTCTTTCATGCAGTACTTGTTAGTTATTAAAAGGACTTGGAATTATGCAACATTAGATAGGGAAAAATCTTTTCAACCGGATTTATAGTCATTGATAGTGTGTCATTTAATATCTTCTGGAGATGCACCATATTTATTTTTCATTCAGATCATGCTGTGTGTTATGTAGATCACTAAAGTAATGATGAGCTAAGATGGAGTGTAAATTGACTGACCATAATTTGTTTTCTCTGGATCATTGGTTATTTAGATGAGCTAAAGTCCCATCCTTGACCCTCAAAAACCAAACACAGGGAAATGTTGTATACTTAACTGTATCTTAACTAGTAGAATGTTAAAGGGCCATCTGAATTAGTAGCATGTATGTTACATGTGACAGAAATTTTGTATGCTTCTCATCTGTATCTTAATTAGTAGCATGTTAAAGGGGCATCTGAATTAGGAACATGTATGTTACGTGTGAAGGAAATGTATTGACATTTCTTGAGCATACAAAATCTTCCATCTCAAGGTTATTTTGAAGTGCATGCATGTGTAAAATAAAAAGCATCATGAATGGCACACAGTATGTAAAATGCTGAAGTCTTGCATACAATATCTAGAAGTATTTAATAGGTCTTGTTTGCTATTTTTGGAACATTGGTTATTGTGAAATAATTTCTTACCATTATTTTAAGTAGCAAAGTGAATAACTATTTTTTTTATTCAGTCATTATTGACAAGGAAGAACATTCTTATAAATTATAATTACTAAAAAAAATCAATTTTCATTATCAATTCTCCTTTCAGCAAGTACCATATAGGCATCAATACTGAATGAGCCCTGGAATATGAATGAAAGTTTTTCAGGTTCCCGTCATTGGTGTTGAGAATTACTGTATTCAGTATTTCATAAGTGTGTTATTTACATATATGCAGACAGATATGCAAGTGAGGGATAAAATTCTGGTGCTGCTGGACTCTTGGCAAGAAGCATTTGGTGGACCTCAGGGAAAATACCCCCAATATTACTTTGCGTTTGCTGAATTGAAGGTACACCTTTTTATGAGAATTCAATTTATGCCAATGGAATTATTATAAACAAATAGCTTTCAATATTCTCCAGATATCTTATGAGCTATGACTCTTTGAAGGGCCAAGATTTATCTGTCTTATGAGGGGTTTTCTCCTGAACTGCAGTGCAAAGAACTATGGGGGTTTATAAATATTTTGTTAAATTTCGGTTGGGTTATGCCGTTGCATGTATTAGGCGATGCATGCACATGAGGGTCATTGTGTAAATGTATCACTGCTGCAAAATTAACATATACAGTCATGTTTTCTGATAAATCTCCATTGACTCAATAAAAAGTTACCATAGTAAGTAATTTAACAGAACAAGATCTTTAGAACAGTTTTAATAATATTATTTAAAATGTATTGTATTGATATCAATCTGCTGTTAAGTGTGAAAAAGATTTTATACAACTTTTTCTAGAATGAGTACTTGCAATTCCTATTCTACTGCTATCTAATTGTTGGACTCAACCAAGTCATTAACAATGATATAAAATTTCTGTGGCAAATCATCTCAGAAAATTGGAAAGAATTTTATTATCTTATGAAGTTGATGTGCAGAGAACTGGAGTGCATTTCCCACAACGTTCTGGTGATTCTGCTCCAATATTTACACCTCCAATTACACATCCAGCACCTGGACATCCTTCTGCTGTGGGTTATGGGATGTCAAGCAATTCTTCAATGAGACTTGATGAAGCAATGGCATCAGAGATGGGAAATTTAAGGTACAAAAATGCAATAATTTTGGTCTTTATGGGTTCTGTCAGGTACTTGTGTTTGTTCTGGACACCAATTTGGATTAATATTTTTTAGTTCTGTTTATGTTGCCCTGCTGTTTCCTTTCCAGTCTATCTGAACTAGATTCTATTCGAGGAGTTATGGAGCTCCTAAATGATATGTTACAAGCTGTAAACTCAAATGACCGTGAGGTAAGTCATCTGTGTTCTTGTTAGTTTCACTCATTTTTCATTGTGAAGCCATGTCTTGTGAAGGAAAATGAAACATTGATCTAACACAAATTTCAAACAGCCCAATGTGAATGTAATAGTGCTACAGCCATGTTAGCTGTGGCTACTGGATTTCGTCCTTTTGAATTTTTTAAAGACATTTTTAATGTTATGTATGTAAGAATCATACTTTGAAATACATGGTGTAACATAAAATAGATTAAACGGTAGTTTTTTTTTGTTTTAATAAAAATAAATAAATAAATAGGTTTCCACCACCATGTTGACTGCAGGATTGCCACAGCCCATCTTTTCCAATTTGAAATATTTAGGTATTAAATGTAATGAACTTAGGCAAGCTCAAGTTGTCTCAGTGGCTAGTGTGATGGTTCATTTGGGACAAATAGGCACTGGCTGTACCCAATACCAAGCTTGGGCTTGGGTTAGATTTGCTTGGCTAGTCTCACCCAAGCAAAAGGGTAACGACCGACGACCGTACATCATTTTAGTGCTTAAAGAAAGACGTAGCCTGAAGACAAGCAAAACTAGTCATGGAGCAAAACTAGCCTGAAGAAAGAGCTTGGGCCTGAACTGATCTTGTATCTTGTGTGGTCCACATTAATCTAAACGAGCAAAACTACTGGTACATGTTTTGGTCTGTTTACCCTAAGACAAGCTCTTCTTTAGTTCTTAACGGGCTGATCTGTGCCACTTCATGTGCATAATTGGACAACCATGGTGATTGACAGATTTTTTTTTGGAGTTGATGCATAAGAATGGTCAAAGAAAACTGGTTCATTTTCTCTTGTATGAGCATTTGTGTTCAAACAACCCTCTTTATTCGTCATTAAAAAAAAAAAAAGACTCAAGGGGTCTATCACACAGATTGAGGTTTTACACACATATTCGACCACTTTTTTACCAGTTTAAGATGGTGCATTGTATAACCTTCAGTTGTATATCTATTGATTGGGCTTGTTGACAGCTTTAATCTTCTTTCTCTCTCCATTTTCCACCAGTTTTCTCTTCAAGAAATTAATTTTCATCTGGTTTATTCTTTTGCATAGAAAAGATACTTTGAATAGTGATGTCTTACTTGTGTATTATTGCGGACTTCATGAATTGAAGTTTTGAATTCAAGTTTTCTTGAATCCCTTGTAGATGTCATCCTTTATAAATTTGAATCTGGAAATGTGTTATTATTTTATTAGTGAATGTACACGATCTTTTCTAGTTTCTATTGTATTTTATATAGAATGGACAAAAATTTGCGTTTATCTCACCAATGACTCTGGGGTAAAGGACCACTGCTGAATTTTGTCTCCCAGTAGCTGGCTTCAAATACTGTAACCAGCTAGTTGTATAGTTTGGCTAAGCTTCCCGTGAAATTTTGTACTGTAACATACCTGCAGTAGGCTCCTCCAAAACTCGTATTAGCATCTCAATCAGTTTCTGGTTAGTATGTTTGTCTTGTCTGTAAATTTGAAATGGCTTAGCTGTTTGACTTGACTACTACTGATCAACAATCTTGTCTCATGTATCACCATGACAAGATATCCTTTGTATTACGCCTATCAGGGGTCACCATGTACTTTACATACTTATTAATGAGAATTATCTCCATAAAAGTTTTAGTGAAACTTTAGTGTCATGTGCTTCATTTTTTCAGGCTGTTAAAGATGAGGTGATTGCAGATCTTATTAGCCAATGCCGCTCCAACCAAAAGAAGATCATTCATTTGGTTGGCTCCACCAGGTAATTGGTCTGGTTGCAGTTGTCACTATTATGGCCATATTCGAGCCTTGTTGGAAGTAGTTATGACGGTGAACTGGAGCACCTTGGGTGCCTAGGTGGTGCCTTAGGTGGCCCAAAAAATGGGAATTTCCTATTAATTACATAGTATATTTACATTCATTTTTCCAATTTAAACTATTCAAATATCAAATAACATTGGAATATACAAAAAATAGGAAGATCTGAACAAAATATTATGAGATTAACCACAAAAGTAAAAATTAACATCAAATAAAGAGATTAGGTGTGCCAAGGCTCGTGCTTAAATTAATTAAGCCATGACCTCTTGGCACCTTAACCCAAAAAAGTGCCTTGTGGCTAGGCTTCTGTCTTATCAACAATGGTTGAAAACTTCATTTTCTTAATTTTGGTATCTTAGAGTTCAATGGGTGCTTGTGTTCATCATACTGATTTTGTGACTGAGACTCCTGCCATGCTTGGACATATTGCATATGATTTCTTGATTTCTGATTGCTTGTTTTTAATTATTATTACTCCTAGTTGTGCACTTGCTTTGAAAAAAAAAAGAGTATACTTCATAGTCTAATGACTGTATAGTTGATAATAAATTTCACAATTTGTATCTGTTAAGGATGCCTGCTCTATTATAATTTCCCCTACGATATCCTGTTTTACGACTTCCAATCATGTAGTCTTATTCATTGTTTAATCCTTTAAGCTTCTCTTCTACAGTGGCACCTGTTGGTCTTTGTTGCACATCCATTCTCCTTGAATGTGTTGTTGTCTTCTTCTTTTTGTTATCAAAGTTTTTTCCGTTGGATATTATGATGGTAGGGATGAAGAACTTCTAGCGCAAGCTCTCGAAATAAACGATAACCTGCAATATCTGATTGCAAAACATGATGCTTTAGCCTCTGGTTCTCCTCTGCCATTGAAGTTATCTGACTCGATTCCAAGATCAGATGCTCCATCTGCACCTGACGCTAAAACTGTACAGGTTGGGGATGAAGATGAAGATGATGGTTTTGCTCAGATAGCCTGCAGGTTTATAGAAGTTTTTTCGTCAATTAGCAATACTTGTATTCCTGCAAATACCATGTTTAGTTGTGTATGTTTCAGCTGGAAATAATTATCTGATTGTAGGAATTCTAGGATCAAGCCAGATCTGTCCCAAAGCTCATCAGCTGGGAGCTGTGACCAAGAAACCTCGTCAAACTTGAGCGACGTGACTACAGCAACTTCTACCAGTAAAACAGAAGCTTCATCCTCTACTTCGAGTAATGCGTTGGCTTTGCCTGATCAACCAACTCCAGTAAGCATTTCTGTGAAAAACAAAGAGCAAGACATTATTGATCTCCTAAGCATCACAGTGCCTACAAATCCATCACCCCAAACTCCTAAGACAACGTCCATCGGAGGTGGAGCTCTAGTACCTGTTACCTGCCAATCTCAAGAGTATCCTCAGAACCCCCAGCCATTTGCCCCCCAGCAAACTCAAGCATATCCTTACAACCCCCAGCAGTTCGTTCCCCAGCAAGCCCAAGAACATCCTCACAGCCCTCAGCCTTTCCCCGTAAACCAAGGTTACATGACCTACAACAATTATGTTGCCCCTTGGGCTCAGCAAACTCTACTGCAACCCGTGTGGCAGCCACTGCCTCAATACCAGCTGGGTTCTTCCAGCTACCCTCCTCCACCGTGGGCAACATCTTCTAGTTCTCATGCCAGCAGTACTCCCTCAACCACCTATCAGCAGTTTATGCCTTCTGCAAACATGGCCCCTAGTTACACACCTTCGATAAATGCTGCCAGACCTATGAAAAAGTATAACACATTCTGCTCAGGAGCTAATACTGAAATTGCTTCTAAGCCACTGCAACATCAGAATTCGTTTGGATCAAGAGGAAATGATGTTCGGGTAGCAGCCGGAGTAACACAGCAGAATGTCAACCCAAGAGCCCCAGGGCCTGCAACCGTAAATAAACCATTTGTTCCCTCCTACCGATTGTTTGAAGATCTGATAGATCTGGGAAGTACAGACGGAGGAAGTAAGGCAAAAAGCACAGCTTCTAGCTTATCAAGCTCATCGAGCCAGAGCATGATTAATGGCAGGAAGTGAGTCACTCTTGATGTAGTGATTGTCATTGAACCTTTTTTTTTTAAGGATTTGTACTAGATGGATTAGATGCATGTTCTTTTTTTTTCGGTAGGAGTTGTTGTATATTGTGCATTTTCTTTGTCGTTTTCATGTACATCATTTTCTGTTTTGCCTTACCGAAAAACGTTTACATGTATTATTTATGGTTCATGTGATGCTGATAACGATATATGGTTTTCAGCCCTTTTTTTTCAGTTTTCCATGGTTATTATCTTGTTGGTTATTCACTCGTCATGGATGTGTGTATGGGGAAAAAAAATTCTTTATAAGCATGTGATAGACTAATAGTGGTTCGAGGTGTGTTAGATTCAATGTTATTCCTCACCAATGATTCCCACATGAACACATGCCGTCTTTGAATCTATGAAATCTACTGGAATCCCTGGCCATTATCTCTCTTCCCTCTATCTTCGATATAAACTTTATTGCATTATGACAATCTATACAAACTCTGAGATTTTTTACGATCATGATCCTTGTCCCTGGTTGTGTGCTAATTATTCCCAATCCAATGGCAAGTTTCTCACTGTGCCCAAGAACGATCTCTTCCTTCGTTTTCTCGTCAACATTCTGCACCACAACATCAGTATTGGGCACGTATCCTATGCTTCTCATTCTCTCCAGTAGACCCTCCAAGTATTTGACGATCTCCCTGTGATTAAGGTGGGATCTGTCACCAGATTCAAAAGCGTGAACTGTGTGATTTATCTCGACCCATGTTTGGGCCTTCTCTTTCATGATTCCTCTGCTCATCATCAGTCTCCTGACCTTCACCACCCCTTCAAGGTTACTGGTCTGGCTGTAGAAATTTGATAATAAAACATACGCTCCTGCTTCTTGAGGCTTAAGTTCCAGCAATCTTTCAGCAACAAGTTTTGCTAGATCTTTATTCCTGTGAAAGAGACATGAACTTAAGAAGCTTGTCCATAGTTCAGCGTCTGCTTCAACAGGCATGTTCATAACGAACTGCCATGCTTCCCTGAGCTCCCCTGCCCTCGCTAGAAGATCTACAACGCAACCGTAATGTGCCATTGTTGGAGCAATGTGGTATGTATCGATCATGGTTCTGAAGCATCTCCATCCTTCTCGGACCAAGCCGGTGTGGCTGCAAGATGAGAGCAAACCGATGAACGTCACCATGTTTGGAACGATGCCAGTCATCTCCATCTGTCCAAACGTTCTCAGGGCCTCCCTTCCCATACCATGTTTCCCATACCCTACAATCAGAGAAGTCCAAGTGATGACATTCTTGACTGGCATGTTCTTGAAACAAACGCATGCATCGTTCATGTTTCCAACCTTCGTGTACATGTCAACGATGGCATTCCCCACTGCAAGATTTGCCTCCTGCCCACGCTTGACAACAATGCCATGGGTTTGCCTTGCGTTGGACAAGGCCGCAGTGTTAGCACAAGCAGACAGAACACTAACGATTGTAACGAAATCAGCCATTTCTCCAGCTAAAATCATCTGCTTGAAGAAATACAGAGCTTCATAGCTCTTTCTCATCTGAACCATCCCGGAGATCAGTGAATTCCACGTACCCACATCCTTCTGCGGTGCATCGTAGAACAAACTGACGGCTTCAGCTAGCCTGTTGCACCTGCAGTATGCAGAAATCATCCCGTTGGTTGCAATCACGTCACTTCTCTTCATCTCAAGGAAAGTCATCCGAGACTCTGCAAGCCGAGCACAGTTGGAATACATGTCAAGTAGAGAAGTCATCAGAGCAACATCTGCATGGAACCCAAGTTTTAGAACCATGGCATGGACATTCTTCCCTTGCTGCAACGCTTTGAGCTTTCCACAAGCCTTGAGAAGAGCAGACAGAACGTACTGATTCACCGGGTCACCACTCCTCAGTAATCCAAGGAATAGCAGGAGGCAATGAGTGGACCGACCTTCATGTGCATGGTGTGCTATTTGCTGAGGAATAGACAGGCTATTTCTGTGGAGCATTTTGTCGAACCACTTATTGGCGCTACGAGTGAAAAGTGACCGCAGTTCACGTCGTTCTTCCTTGAATATCCGAACCAGTACAAATCAAACCTACTGAAAAATAGAGAACGAGACCATGATTGTATAGTTCTCTTCTTGGAAGAATTAATTCTTCATTTTTTGAAGGTTTGGAAGAATTTACCAGTAGAAAATGAAATGGCCTCGGTTTCCAATTGCCGAGGAAAATCGACCATAAAATTGCCAGTAATATGGTCACGATTGTGATTTAATAATCGATGTCTCACACACTTCTTATTTTTCAAGGATCGAAATTCAACACAAAATCAATGTTTATAACCATGCCTATGATACGAAAATCACCGTCACAGCTATTTGAATTCCGCTCATATAAGAACGTTTTCTTTCACACTATAAAAGAGCCACCACCTATTGTATCAAGTCTGCTGTAACAATACTTGGGAAAACGATCTTTCTACAGAACCTAAAGTAAAAACAAGTATATATATAAACATTTGAAGATTTACGTAGTTCGACAAGTTACTTACGTCGACGATCGCATTAGGACTTTTATTCTTATCTTTTTCAAAAATACATGTTATAGAAAACTAACTCTTTTATATAAAAGAAATTTAGAACATCTGAGTACACGAAATTACATATATAGTTTAAAAAAAAAA
>JAMKQA010146556.1:0-10955 GCA_024699735.1 Posidonia australis
AATATTCTCGAGCACATTCGTTGGCAAAGGTAACAGCCGGAAGATGGAAGGTCAACAGCCGCGGTCTGGAAACGGCTGGGCGCCACCTTGGTGCGCCACCTTGGTGCGCCACCTTGGTGCGCCTAGCTACGTCACAAATTTCTGGTTCTGGCTTGCTAATAGGCTTGGGGCTAGGTTTAATGGCTGATCACATCCAAAGCAACATAAGGACTCTCATTCCTGGGTTACCTCAAAATCGGGGTGTCTACAGGGACAATTTGCAGAAAACCCCTTAACCCTATGAAATTTGCAGAATAACCTGTAAAGGATGCGAGAAATCATATTCTGGTAGAAATTTGCAAATAATCAACAGGACTTCAAATATCATAGCGTAACAGCAATGCAAACATTAGCAATTTGTCATATTAGGCTAATTTGCGATAAGAGCCCTCAAGTTTTGGAAAATTGCAAATAAGTCTTAACTTTCTGCAAAATTTGCAAACAATGCCAGATGAGATTAAAACCTCAGCAAGGTTCTTTTCGAGGATATTTCACACGCATCTCAGCAAGAATATAGGTTACCTCGTCGTAGAGCCAGCAGCGAGCATAATTAGCTTTTTGCCCTCCAAAGCACAACTAGAGGATACTTCCTTCCTAGGAGACAATCCAAGGATTATCACTTTTCTTTTCGGATTCTTATTCTAGGCGGAGATCCTACTGTAGACACCTCATATGTTTGCAATTGGACTAAATCTTAAATAAACTCCTAAAAACCATAAAAACCTAAATAAATCCCTAAAAAACCAAACAAAACCCAAAATAAACCTTAAAACCATAAAAACCAAACAAAATCCTAAAAACACCAGAAAATTCCTAAAAACCAAACAAAACCCTAAAAACACTAAAACCCAGCCAAAACTCTAACCCTAGACATGAATTTAATCCCAAAACGCTAGAATTAATCCAAAACCCTAAGATTAAATCCAAATTCTAAATAAAATCCAAAATTAAATCTAAAACCCTAGAATGGATCCCAAAACCCTAGGATTGACTCAAAATCCTAAATAAAATCCAAGACCTAATCTAAAACTTCAGAATTAATTCAAAGTCCTAAATAAAATCCATAATGAAATCCAAAACCCTAGAATGGATCCCAAAACCCTAGGATTGACTCAAAACCTTAAATTAAACCCTAAATCAAAAATTAAAATTAAATCTCAAACCCTAACAACCATAACCACTTCCCACTTCACTCCAACAACCATAACCACTTCCCATTTCACTCTAACAACCTTAAACACTTAAACAAACTCTAACAACTTCCCACTTAATCTAACAGCCTCTAACTAACCACAACAGCCCATAACAACCATGGTAAGCCTATAAATACGCCCCCATTTGCAAGAGAAAAGGAAAGGAAGAAGAAAGAAAGAAAAAGCTTGGAAAAATCTCAAGGAGAGCTTCCAAGGTATTTTCTCTCAACTGAGGCAACCAGAGAGGTCCAAGAGCAAAGAGGAAGCTTGGGGAGGAGAAAAATCTAAGTTTCAAGTCATCTCCGGTGAGCTCCAGTGGCCAACACCTTTGTCCTCTCAAGTATGTTCTCCACAGACCTCAATTTCCTTCCAAAATAGCTTCCTAGGCCTCCCTTTTCCTTCCCTAGTCGATTCCAATAAAGCTAGAGGTCTTCCCTTGGCTAGAATCGTAGCTTTAGGCATCACCAGAGCTATTCTCCGACGACAAGGGTGGGAGCACGAATCCAACGTTCGATTCGTGCCCCAGGGTGCTTGAACCTCTCCCCTTGGACCTCCTCTTGCATCTCCACCTGTCAAAACTCCGCTTTAGTGCTGTGGAAGGCACCAGTGGAAGCTCGCCGGAATCACGACATCTCGCCATCGTTAGGGAAGACAATGAATAGTGCTACATGAT
Source organism: Posidonia australis (assembly GCA_024699735.1). Lineage (NCBI taxonomy): Eukaryota > Viridiplantae > Streptophyta > Magnoliopsida > Alismatales > Posidoniaceae > Posidonia > Posidonia australis. The sequence continues at coordinate 1,906 of JAMKQA010146556.1, forward strand.
CAAGCTCCTCTAGCTCCGCTGGACCTCTCCAAGCCTCCAAAAACATTCCCCGACGCGCCCCTAGCACTCTAGAGCAATCAAAGTCAAGCTTCGTGCCTGGAATCACTCCCACAACCATGCTCACAGGAGAAGATGACGACGACGGTACGTGGAACCGAAGATCAAGAGGATTGCCACCATTCTTGCTCCTGGATGATGGAAAATCATCCTCTCAGTGTCCCCAAGCCTCTAGGAGCCCTGAGTGTCGTGCCACAGTCCTTTGGAACCACCATCTTCCTCAACGCTGTCGCCAGAGTCGTGTCGATGGCGAAGGAGGTGGGGGGCCCAATTCCAGCCGTTGAGCCTCAGATCCAAACCGTTGGATCTCTTCCCCACCTTCTCTTCTTGCTCCTAGTGGAGCTTGATGGATGATCGGGCGTTGGGATGCCCTTCTTAGGGCATCCTAGGCGATCGTTGACGGCAGAGTTCCGTCGCTGGCGGCCGTCGCTCCTTTTTTTTTAAAAAATAAAAAAAATAAGTTTTCTTTTAATAAACTATTGTACTTTTCTTTTATTGCATTTAGATCCGTATTTCTTACATTCAGATCCTTTTCTCTTACAATTAGGTCCTTGCATAGTTTTTTCTAAGTTTTTAAATAATATCTGTTTTGAATATTGTAATGTGCCCCCTAAGCTTTCTTATTAATGTTTTCCATGCTTTAAAATTTAATATAAAACCTCTGAGTTCTTTTCATGCATTTAAGTTCAACATTTTTGCACATAAAAGCCTGATCTTTACTAAAACTGTTCTGAATGCATATTTTTCTAGCATAATTGCAAATTAAACACTGGAAATTCAAATATTTACTCAAATGTGCTCAAAAATTGCATTTAAAACGTTGAGCTTCATTAAAATAGTTTTGAATGCATATCTCTCTATTTAAATTGCAAATTAACCCCTAGATATTCAAATATTCATTCAAAAGTGTTCAAAATTGCATTTTAAACCTTAAATTTCACTGATTTTTAATTGAATGCATGTTTTCTAGGGTAAATTTGCATGTCAGTACCTGAACTTCTTGGATTTCAAACTTAAGACCTTTTTCTTGCACATTTGACCAGAATTTATTCAGAATTGCATTAAATACATGTTCTATTGGCAAAATTGCGTATAAACCCCTAAAGATCTTGAATTTAACCAAAAATGCATAGTTATGCAATTTGACCCTAAATTTCTTCAAAATTACATAAAATGTGTTTTCCTATGTATTTTTGATGATTAAGCTTCAGAATTTCTTCCTTCATTCAGAATTTGGGAATTTTGCACAAAAGCCCCTGGAATTTACATTTTTACACTCACATTTACATTTTGTACATTTTGTTGCTATTTTTCATGCATATTTTCTCTTGCCTTCTTCCTTACATCGTGCACGCATTTCTAACTCATTTCAAACTTTTTCCCCATTGTTTCTTGGATTTCTTCTGACTTTCACGGTTTTTGATTTGATTTGGCTTTCCATCGCCCGAGGGTGTACATTAATAGGCTTAACAATGCTGACATTATCCTGAATGAGGACTATTTTCTTCAATTTGATTTTCTCGGATTTATTCAAATTTCTACTGATTTGCGAGACACTTTCCAAGTATTCTCCATTTTCACGATTTTCCTCATCACTCAAGGGCATACATTAAAGTGGCATTATCAATGCCAACATTTGTCCCTCAGATTATTGTTTTTCTGCTTTTCTTTTCTAAATTTATTTGATTTGGCATGTTTTCCAGTCATATTTAGCATGTGCACTCAGAATAGGTAAGCATACACATAATAGACCATTAGCAAGCAGGAATCCTAGAAAAACCGAGTTCCTCAGGCATATAGGGGTGCCTAACCCCATCCCCATGCGTAATAAGAATCCTTACCCATTCTCTAGCCTACATTGATTTGTGCACTACATCCATTAGGAACGGAGCATGCATATGTTTTCTTTGCCTTGATTTCTTTTCGATTTTTTCCTTTGTGATTGGTTTTTCTTGTCTTTCCATTAAAAGACTAGGTGGCGACTCCTTTCCTTATCCTTTCTTATCTTTCCTTGGTGTTTTCGAGTCTAGTTTTCTTCTCTAGATTCACCATCTTCGCCATGACCGTATCGAGACTCCTCGTGTGTTTCCACACACCATAAGGAGAGTCGTGCAGGGTTCCACCAGCATGGTCATAGGAACTTGCAGCTCAACTAGGGATAACCAGATTCTAGCTTTCGTTTTGGTTTTCTTACTTGTCTTTGGTTGATGTACTTTGTGCTTGTACATATTTGACTGAACATGTCGTTTTGTGCCTTTTCACACCATTGCTATGCCACCGCACATGCACATGACCTAATTCATGCTTTTTGTTGAGATACTTGCTTTTATCCACTTACTTGTGAGCACTACACGATCACATGTCATATTCATGCCTTTTGCTTCATTGAGTGACTGTTTAGATGCCATGATAGTGTGTTTTATCCCCTTTTTGTATTTGCCATGATTAGGAGAGTAGAGACATGTTTGCCTCCCTTCCTTGTTAAAATAAAACACACAAACTCAGATAAACAAATAACAAGGCATAACTAGAGACAAATGCTCACAATTCCCCGTGGTTTAATAAGACGCAAGTAAAAGATACAAAAGCATATTGCATGACTGATCATTTTAGAAAACATGCATCTTCTACTCTGAGTCCACCCACAGTTTGCGAATGACAATTCTGGTAGCCCATTCTATAGCTTTGGCATAGGACATGTTGCTAGTTTGTACCCCTTGTCTGGGGTCGTGTTGGTGCTAGTAGAGGGTATAACTCCATACTACTGCAGGAGACGAGGCCACCAACGCATCACCCATTCACTGCCTGCGCTCCGGCCAGGATTTAGAACGGGAACCTTATTTTTTTAACCAGAGTCAAAACCCAAACCCATGAGTGTGTCCCGTGTGGTCAACCCCATATGGGACATGCATGGTGAGAGAGTGCACTTTAGGACATTCATCTGTATTGTGTGTCATTGCATACCACTGTAATAAATCACATTTGTCTGTGCGTCGTTGTTCAGGTTCTGATGCTTATTTCTCTTGCCTGTTTTCTCAGGTAGCTTGTTGCGAGGTCCTCAGCTAGGACCTCGGGTGTCTCCGTCGTGGGCGGCCTCTCGTGGTTGTTTTCTCTTGCCTTGTCTGAGCTATTGGTCACTTTTGACAATAGTTCGTCTTAGAGCTCGTGCACTTGTCTTTTTTCGTAGCTCCTTTTATTTCGCTAGCAGTTAGCCATGGCCCTATGGACCCGTAAGCCTCTAATTATTGTTCTAAAGGGGGTCCCACACTCAGATCCTCCTTCTCTCACTTTGACTGCTTCTTCTTCCCTCTATGCGTCCTGATTTGGGAATCATGGAGGATCCTTATTTCCTCTTCCGGGACAGTGGCAAACACAAGCCGATCTAGGGCCCATTATTGATTCAACTGCGTTGACTACCACGTGGGTCCCAGAAGTTCTACTAGCTGCACCCTAGCTCTCAGACCCTCCTATTTCAGGAGTTCAACCAGCTACGGTTGCATCTGTTTTAGAGGCCATTCCTGTTCTGCTCTTGCCTTCTGACCTATCTATTGATGGGTCTTCGACCACACAGGCTCAGTACTTGAGAGCTTTGGCCTGAGGGTTCGAGCACATGGCCCATTCTCTTGATCATGTTAAGAGTATTCCTCTTTCGACCTCTAAGGTTCCAGTGTAGACCACTATAGCATTGCAGGCTCACCCCACTTCACCATCGCCTATACCATCGCTCTAGCATCACAGTACTCCGACGATGGGGGTGTTATCACTACCTCCTGCATCACAACTGCATTGGTCACAGCATGCGTCACAGTCACTTAGGAATCAACCCATTAGTTATGCGAGAGTACAACATTTCTCGAGTCCGTCGCGTGGAACCGTACTGTTGCCACAACTGTTGCTTTTGCACTCAACACCACACACAACATTGCATACTCAGAACCCACCTCAGCATCAGGATCAGGTCCCAACACATAGGTCATCACTGCACACCAAGGACACACCTCTCAATGTCAAGTCTGTGCATCACATTACATCGGCTCAACAAGGACAGCAACCTAAGGAGAAACGAGGTTGCCGCATTGAAAATGACTACACTCCTTTAGGCGAGTCGTTAAGCACTGTTTTTCCTCGTGTTGTGTCACTTCTGAGACTCTCGTATCCGCATCCCCCACCAACTCCACTCCCTCTGTGGTACGATGTAAGTGCATACTGCAATTATCACCGAGCCTCGGGGCACTTGACTAATAATTGCCACACTCTACGGGTTGTCATTCAGACTTTGATTGACAGTGGGACCTTTGTTGTTGGCACAGTACCCACATCCATGTCTCCACCCTCATCAGCATCTAGTTCAGCATGCATTACACACCCACACACCACTGTTGAAACGACGTGTCTTGTTGAGTCAATACAACAAGGGCAGCAATAACGGCAAAGGCAGCCTCGCCGTAAGGAAAAAGACTTCACCCCACTTGGGGACTCGTTGAGCGACATCTTTCCTAAAGTTGCGCCATTCCTACGACTATCGGAGATTCGCCCACCACTGGACACACTTCCTAGGTGGTATAAGACAAACTTGTTCTGCCAATTCCATCACACCCATGGACATTCGATAAACAAGTGTCACACTCTCCGAAATGCTATCCATGATTTGATTGATAATGGGGACATTGTCGTCAACACACAGGAGGCAGCACACACACACACCTGCACACACGCTTGCACACACACGTGCACATCCTAGAATAGCCGACCTTACCGTGCCTAAGTAGGCAAGCTCCGAGGATATTGGAACTTCAGGGGTCTGTCCTCTCTCTCTCAGTTCTTTCCCAGGGAATCCATCGGGCCTCATTTGCCTAGTTTGTCCTCTCTCAGCTTCAGTCCGGCAGCACACACATATATCACTCTTGTTCTCATTCCTCATTTGCCTTGTTTGCCCTCTCTCAGCTTCTATCTGGTAGCACACACATATGCCGCTCTTGTTCTCATTCCTCATTTGCCTAGTTTGTCCTCTCTCAGCTTCTGTCTAGCAGCACACACATATGCTGCTCTTGTTCTCATTCCTCATTAGCCTAGTTTGTCCTCCTGTCTTTTCTCAAATCTGTCTGGTGACACTCACGTGTGCTACTCTGGTTCTTGTTCCTCTGTAGGGGGTATAACCTAAAGTTTGCCTGTTTACCATGCACTGATCTGACCCAGCATGTATAAGTACCCTGGATCTAGTAGGAGACAGCCATCACAGTAGATATCAACTCCAACAGAGATACAATCTTAATGTCACCAGCAGATTCAGCATTCATAGTAACGGTCTTAGTTCCAATAATGGTTTTGATAGCTTCGGTTACATCTGCCTTGATTTCGGTTTCCAGTGGCATTGCTAGGAGTTACTTTGAACCCCAATGGCATCGACAAAACAACAACAACAAAGACTGGAGTTGTATCCTTTTCCTTTGTTCCCTTTGTTTTCTTTTTGCATCACCATATATCAAAACACAAAAAAAAAAAGCACAAAAGAGAAAAAAGTATAAAAACACAAAATAGAAAACATTAAGAACAGTAGAAAATAATAGTTTGCTTGTCAATAACATTCTGCCCAATGATGAAAAATTGGAAAAACTCGCCAATGTCAGAATGGATTATCCCTCCTCAGTTGTCACTACTTAGACAACCAAGTTAGCAAGAGAGCCACCGAACATCAAAGTCAGACGAAATGTCCAAACTCCACAAGGATCCTGCACCTCCAAGAGGGTGATAAAATGTTAGGGGTGACTGAGAGTGTGAGCCATAAAAGATAACATACATTCGTAAGGGCATAAAAGAATAGAGAAGACAGAAGACGAAGACATAAGCAGCAAGGACACTAGCTAGTTCACAATAATAAAGTCCAACACAATAATCATAATCATCACAATTTTGCTTGAATGAATCTTTTTGCTTGCATATGGACTTGTTCAACAGAGTTTCTTCCAAATACCTTCAGCCAGGGGCATTTCAGCTACTCAGTGGTTAAAGAGCATAAGCAGCAAGGACACTAGCTAGTGCACAAACTACATGGACTTGTAGAATCAACAGTGATAGCAATTCCACTGCAACAGTTTAGGTGTGGTAAACATTATTTGGAGAACGCCTGAGGTTAACAAAGTCAAGTACATGTTTGTAGCTAGAACACAATGACATAATAAGTAGTAGAACAGAGAATAGCTAGCCTAAGACAGACTATGATTACATACTGCCATCGGAGTATAGCTCAGGACAGTGGATGAATATACATGCCTCCAGTTGGTGAACAAATGTGTCCCTGGCCTCAACCAAAATCAGTCGTGGCCACTTCAGTGATTCAAAGTACGTCTACAGTCACAACCTAATCCTCAAGTCTTTACATCCTCGAGTGGTGCCCAACACTTCCCAGGGTAGCCTGGCTCGATGCCAGAGGCATCCATTTTGCCTTGGTATCTCCTAATCTGACTTTTGAGCATCATTCACTTTTTATGCTAGAAGCATGTCAACTGCTTTCTAGCTGGGCTCACACAATTTGTTACTTGGTTCATCAAGGGCAAGTCAGTTGTTCTCTGATCAGGACCTACACATCAAATGATTAGCGGAGACAACATCATGATTGTGGACTCTACGCAGCAATCCAGAATTTTGCAAATACAATTAGGAGAATGTCCTACAGTAGCGGGGCCAAATACAGAACTATGTAAACACTACGGTTGAACAGAACACACCCTAAACATACCAGTCAAATGTAGGTTACAATCTTGATCAAAGGCCTTTATCAAGTTGACACGAATCCTTCTGTCTTCCAAGTACAATACAGGATGGCATGTAGGTATACATACTTCCAGTCACTTAATGAATGTATCACTTGCTTCGACTAGTAATGGTCACAAGTACTCCAGTGGTTCAAGGAACATCTGTAGTTACAGTTTGGCTTCCAAGACTCCATACCCTCAAGTGATGTCTAGCCAGTCCAATACTAGGGGCATGTCAACTGCTCTTTGGTCAAAAGTCACATATCATGTGCTTGACAGGGCACCAGCTACAGTGTAATTGAACCAGAGTCTTTGACCAAAAGCATGTCAGCTGCTCTTTGGTCAAAAGTCACATATCTTGTGCTTGACAAAACACCAGCTATAGTGTAATTGAACCAGAATCTTCGACCAAGGGCATGTCAGCTACTCTTTGGTAGAATGTCACGTATGAGGCGCCTAATAGAACATCAACATGCTATGTAATTGAATTAGAGCCTTCGACTAGGGGCATGTAAGCTGCTTTGTGGAAAGGAGGACTATTTTGAGGACGCTTGGTGTGAATTATCTTCCAAATGATGGTCATGTGCACCTTCTCATAAAGAAGTAACATTCATTACATAATGGCTCCCACAAAGCGACAACTATAGCAAGTCATTACAGTGAGTCAAACAATAGATCTGGGGCATCATTGGCATGTCACAAACACTCTGAATTCATGACGACGTGGGGCATAAACAACAAGTCCTCAGCGGTTTCAACAGACATCCCCCACAGCGGCGATGGTCCAGGGTGCATTGGTATTTGAATAAGATCCCCTTGGCAAATCCTTTTGGCTAAAAAGACTGTTAGAACCCTCTTGCTTTTGAATTCTGATCCTAATAGACAGATTCAAGGCCTCCCTTTTCCATCTTTTCTAGACTACCGGTTGGAGTCTAGATGTTCCTATTCCTGGTTCGATCCATTCGGACTAACCTTGGTGCCACCCCTTTTGTTTTTGGGTTCCGCTCCGAGTGGGCAGAATTAAAGCAAACTATCTTCCTCCTTCCTTTTGGGCTGGTATCCCAGACAACTTGGGCAATACTTGTGGTGCCTGATGGATTCCCCACTCACCTTGTTCCTTCCCTCCTTTTGGGCTGGTAGCCTGAACTACCTGGATGACTCCCGTGACCAGTCATTTTTTCTGTCGGCAAGCACCATGAGTCTTGTCCGGTGCTTTTCTTAGCAAGTGTGATAACCAGTCATGTCCCTTAGGAGCTGATTGGTCATCAACTTGTCTGCATTTATCATTAGTATTATCTTCAGTGATGTTGGCTTCGACTGTGGCGTTCAGGGAGACAGGACAGGACTTCCGGTGCTTTCACCGACTGGTGGCTGGTTGCCATTAGCTAACTCTTTCTTGCAGCTTCAAGTCGGGCATCTTCGTCAACTCTGAGCAGTGGTCTCCTCCTCCTATTCTTTTTACTCGCAAGAGGGAGGGATGGGTGTCTTGTCAACCCTGAGCATCAGTCTCTATCCCATTTGTCCTTGGACCAGCCGATAGACACACCATATGCTTGCAATTGGACTACACCCTAAATAAATTCCTAAAAACCCTAAAAACATAAATAAATACCTAAAACCCTAAAAAAACCTAAAAACCAAACAAAACCCTAAATAAACCCTAAAAACCCCTAAAAACCAAATAGAACCCTAAAAACCAAAGAAAATTCCTACAAACCAAATAAAGCCCTAAATACCCTAAAAAGCCCTAAAAACACTAAAACCCAGCCAAAACTCTAACCCTAGACATGAATTTAATCCCAAAACCCTAGAATTAATCCAAAACCCAAAGATTACTTCCAAATTCTAAATAAAATCCAAAATTAAATCTAAAACCCTAGAATGGATCCCAAAACCCTAGGATTGACTCAAAATCCTAAATGAAATCCAAGACCTAATCTAAAACTTCAGAATTAATTCAAAGTCCTAAATAAAATCCATAATCAAATCCAAAACCCTAGAATGGATCCCAAAACCCTAGGATTGACTCAAAACCTTAAATTAAATCCTAAATCAAAAATTAAAATTAAATCTCAAACCCTAACAACCATAACCACTTCCTATTTCACTCTAACAACCTTAACCACTTCCCACTTCACTCTAACAACTTTAACCACTTAAACAAACTCTAACAACTTCCCACTTAATCCAACAGCCTCTAACTAACCACAACAACCCATAACAACCATGGTAAGCCTATAA